>JAMKPZ010015652.1:0-27929 GCA_024699675.1 Amphibolis antarctica | reverse complement strand
TGCCATTGTTTCAATTAAAAAGTTTACCTAAAAATAGAAACGAAAGCGATGTACTTCATCGAAGAAAAGTATTGTTACAAATAAATGCTTAAACTAAAATTCATATTGGATATCAAAAATACAAAATATCCGATCTATTATTTTTTTAAAAAAATTATTACTTTAAGATAATTTTAATAAAATTTCGAACATAAATTATAAATTTTGACGCAATTGAATTTTTAATTAAAATTCAACGTTGCGGAATTTAAAAAAACGTGCACGTCCCGCTCGATCACCACACCCCTCCCTTCGTTCGCCCCAACCGCCGCCAACATTCCACTCCCCCAAATGTCGGGGCTGTTGGCCGACAAATCGGCCGGTGGTCCGATGCGGGTGGCCTTCATAAACGGACCACCTCCCGACAAGTCGTGGCCGAAGCCGGCGTCCTTCTGACGGCGGTGCAGATCGAGCTCCTCCCCTTCTCCATACCCCACTCTCACGTTCACGGTCGGTCGATGCCGACGCCCTTCTCCAGCACCCCCTTTTTGCCCTTCTTTCGCGCTTCTCCCTTCCGCGTTTACTACACTTACGGCATCCTTCGATTTCGGGGTGTGGGGATTTGGAGTCTCGCGGGAGCGGAAGATTCACGTTCTCGTGACCACGGCTGGCCAGATAAAATGCTGCTTCCTGTGTCCGATCCCTTTATTATTTACTCTTTCTGTCGCTTCGTGCGTATTTTCTATTGCCGATTCCTCGTTTCCATACTATTTCACGTCCACCTACCCGATTTTCCTTCTTTCGTTTCTCTCAGCCGATCGTTTCGCTTCTCATACTGTCCAGCTCTGGATTTGTTCGGAATTCACGGGATATATTTGCCGTACCTGTTGCAATTATCATCATCTGTTCATACGATCTTTATTTCGATGCCCTTTTTATGATTATTTTATATATTTTTGGCACGGTTGCTTGTTTGCCTATTACTCAACTGCGAAATTTCCGAATTCTTTTGAGCTCATTGGAAACTTGTTTGCATATATTTCATATTTTTATTGAAACCTCTCTAAAGAAGAAAAAAATTGTTGTTGTTGACGACCTAAAAAATGTCTCAATGATCAATTATTAATAAAGCTTATCCCACGCTTAAATGTGGATGGAATTAAAGGACTTTTTGCTCCACCCCCCTGGTTTGAAATTAACATCCTCTACGGTTCCTCATATGTTTGGCATCAATTACAATCTCAAGATTACCCTCTTCTCAATGAGATGTGTACGTTTTTCTCATACTTCGTTACAAACAATATCATGGTAAATCATTTGAGGAGATTAATTATTTTGCACGTGCATTTCTATACCTATAGTTAAGTTAGTTTTTCACTACTTACCTATTTGAATCCATGTTATTCTTAAGATAAAAATGACAAGAATCCATGTCTTGATACCCATTACATCTATACTGTTTTGTTGTTTATTTTTCTTGCAGGCAGTTAGCTTTTCCATTTTGCATGTCCAAGAGTGGGACTCATTTAGAAGCATTGACAAGGATAAAGAGGTTTTTTCTCACATTCTAGTATTCTCCATTGCTTTAAAGATTTGTACATTATGTAGCCTAGTTTGGTGGTTCTGCAGCAAGGACTATCCACTTTAAATTTGTTTAAAGTGGTCCTTCAATGTATCGAATTCTATTGACTATCAGGTTTTTTTGTGAGTATTACCAAATACAATCATATTCTCACTTGCAAACTATTGCACTTTGGATCTTTTCTTGTCATAACTACTAGAAAGCTCTTTCACAAATATGAAAAGTACACTCACCTAATTAACTGCACTCAATCACAAAAACGAGATGCCATTTTGATGAGAAATCATTTGATTAGACTCTTAGGGGAGAAAATCTGTGCAAATCCAATTATTTATACTCCTTTCAACAACTTTATCCACTTTCTATTTCAATTAAGAAATATGAATTTGTATACATGTGGAGCATTACCAAATGATGTAACAAGCAAAAAGGATACACTCTGATATCATGAAAGTAAATAGCAAGCATTCAATGTTATCGTATTTTAAATCTATGCTTATTCTAATGATATTATATTGCAGTGGCAACATAAAACAATAATGCATGTTGTTTTTGTACCTTTTATTTCTTCTACTTTTTCATTGTTTTCCATTCATTGGCAAAACTATAGATGACACATTCAATTGTAAGTTTTCTATTGAGTAGTGTTCTACTAATCTGGTTCTTTTCAAATACACATGATAAAATCAATAGAAAATTCTACTACGCAAAGAAAGCATCTGACAAATAATGACAAAATTATTGTTTTGAATGCATGACATCGAGTAAGCTATAGGGCTAGAGAGACACCTAGTCATAATTTTCACTTAGATATTGTTTAAGACTTTGAGGTACATTGTATTGAACAACTTTTTAATCTTTTTCTACTTTTGGTGTAAATTTTTGTCTTAGTTTTTTTGATATTGTTTGTTAAAATTTTTCTTTTTTGTCATTTTCCAACTTAGTTTCCTTATATGATTCCATTACTTTACCAAAAGGACTACCACATCTCAGGTGGCTACATATGCAGCATTGGAGACCATGCTATTGTCGTATTGTTTTAATAAAAGCATCATTTGTTTGCATGGTATTTACAATTTAGACAAAGTGTAACTAAATATTTTTTCCATCTAGGATTTCATTAACATAGTTTTCCCTTTCCCTGGTAAATCCTAGGCTCATAGGCATCCTTTGCCACAATAACACAAAAACATTTAAGTATCATTATATTGGTAGACATCTTTTGGGTAGCAAGATGTCAATATATGGGTAAATTGGTATTAGACCATATGGTTGTGCTACTAGATGTCACTGGTAGCACATCAAATATTCTAGTGTTGTATTTTTTCCAAGTTTGTATTATGCTTTTATCAATATCAGTGTGTTATGGTATCGTGGATGCCATTTTCTAATTGTGATAATGCATTCTCATTTAAAAATGAGATAATGGTTTATGTAAAGCACATATGGTAAATTTTTATTTATTTATATGAGAATTTGTGTGTTAGAAGTCACTAAGTTGGGTCATTTGACTTTCATTTAAGTTATAGATAGCTTGGTATGTGAAGATGTCAAATATTATACTCCAATAGAGTTAAAGTAACATGCAACCACATCGTAGAAGTGTATACAAGAATTCATTGGGAACAAAGATGATGATATGTTGGTGCTTCATGTTCAAAATCCTTTCCATAGGCTATTACTGCATGAAGTATGTGAGGTGAGTTTGAATAATTTTGTACACTGAATGTTGCAATTTAGCTCCAATCATCAAACAATACTTGATTTCATCTTGTGGACTATCTCTTTAGCCAAGGGATTATCCTACATGGTAGTGTACAACATTTCAAACATGTTAGAAAAGGTATCTTCTTGAGCAGGGCATGTAGATGATTTTTCTTTGATTTTAAATTCTCCCTACGTTCATATAGTTGTATGATTTGATTTTCACGACAGTTGCTAATTTTAAAGATGAAAACCAGTCAAGATGGCAAAAATAATGGAGAAAAAAGTTAGATTCTCGAGAATTCCCTCCAATCGTCACTTTGGCCGGTTTCATAAAAATGGTGAAAATTGAGTCTTCCTAACGTCTTGTTTGTAATAACCTTTTGTTTGCTATCGTAAATTTCCTTTGGATGAACAATGTACTTCATTTCTAACTAATGGTTGATACTTGTAAATTGCAATGTACATGTTCATGTAAGCTCTTTCTAACACTTTTATTCCTGCAATATTGTATACTCGTCAGAAGCTACCTCTTACTGACACTTCCATTTGTCTAGCTAGCTGCTAATTGATTCCGTTGGTGTAGTATAAGCTCATCCCACGTTTTATGTTCTACAAAAAATTCAACTTTCTCGACTTTTAAAAACGTGCATTCTTTTCGATCATCTGGTTATGCAATTTTTTTCAATCAACGTGTGATTTGTTTCTGTCAACAGATTATGGTAGGCACGCATTTTCTAACTATTGAAATTTTCAATACAATCCAACAGTTATCGTGAGTGATGCATATTCTAACACAAACTGAGATTTGATAATGCCTTGTCTAGTAGTTGAGGAATGATGACCCTTCTTCACCCCTCTTCAAACTCCAATTCATACTTTTTCTATCATTAAAAGAGGTCTTGGTTGTGTTACGAGCGGATTTTCTTGTGGCATCAATTTTTTAAAATTATTTTAATCTTAACATTAAAATTTACTATGTAATGTTTAATCTATGTTATATCTAATATGTATCAAATTTTCAACTTAATGAGAGTAGCATGCATTTTTTTAACATTTGAAAATGAATGATGAGATTTAGCAAAAATTAATAAATTTTGAGGCATTTAGATTGAAGATCAATATCTATTTAATTCACGTAAAAATTTTATCATGCATTTGGAGTGATTTGCTAATAAATTTTCTACGGTTATATTCATCTTCCCATAGATTCTCACAGGGAAAAAAAGAAGGTTGACATAAGGATATGGAAATACATCATTTTGCACAATATCTGATGGTTTCCTTGTTTAGAGCTTAGGGTCCATTTGGTTCGACTTTGACAGGTGCTTTTTGCGTCACAGGGAAAAAACAAAGAACGTTGCATCTTTCGTAGAGCATAAAACGTGGGATGATTTTCATAAGGGTACCTCGGATGACTTTGAAAAACTGGTTGGGTTTTACTTTTATTAATCTTAAAAATTTAGCCAAATTTTTATTTTTTACTCAATAAACATATTTCTTCTTTCACCATGTGTCTCTTCGTACTACTTCCTCCCGACCGTCGTCTTCATTTTTTCTACATAATATAATATAATATTGTACCATATATTAAAATAATATAATCATATAATACATTCAACTTCCTGGCAAGGACACTAGACTACTACTACACCAGAGTAATGAATCAACAGCTAGCTGGACAAATGAAAGTGTTAGAAAGAAGTAACTTCTAACAAGAATACAACGTTGTAGAAACAGGATTTTCAAGCTCACATGAATATGTACATTGCAACTTACAGTGCGTTATTCTACCTAAGGAAATTTACAGTGCAAACAAAGGGTTCTTACAAGCAAGATGTTAGGAAGACCCAGTTTTTGCCATTTTTATGAAACCGGCCAAGGTCACGTTTGGAGGGATCTCTTGAGAACCTGACTTTTTCTTCATTATCTTTGTCATCTTTGGCTGGTTTTCATCTTTGGGGTTAGCAACCGTCAAGGAGATCATATCATAGAACTGTATGAACATGGGGAGACTTTAAAATCAAGGAAAAGTCATCTGCATGCCTTGTCCAAGAAGAGAACTTTTCTAACATGTTTGAGATGTTGTACACTACCATGCAAGATAGCCCCTTGGCTAAAGAGACGGTCCACAAGATGAAATCAAGTATTGTTTGATGATTGGAGCTAAATTATATGCGGTGTACAAAATTCTTCAAACTCACCTCACATACTCCGTGCAGCAGTAGCCTATGGAAAGGATTTTGAACATGAAGCATCAACACATCTTCATCTTTGTTCGCAATGAATTCTTGTATACACTTCTGCGATGTGGTCGCATGTTACTTTAACTTTATTCGAGTATGATATTAGACAACTTGACATATCATGCTATCAATAACTTATATGAAAGTCAAATGACTCAATTTAGTGACTTCTGATGCACACGTTGTTGTATAAATAAATCAAAATTCACTATTTGTGCTTTACATAAAAAATGATTTCATTTTTAAATGAGAATAAACTTTTTGCATTATCACAATTAGAAAATGACATCCACAATACTACAACACACTGATAATGATAGGAGCATAGTACACATGACATCCTACTAGCTAAAAGATGTGCTACCATTATAGTGATACTTGAATGTTTTAGAGTTTCTGTGGCACAGGATGGCTAGGAGCCAAGGTTTCAGTAGGGAAAGGAAAAACAACTATTAATGAAATCTTAGATGGAAAAGTTGCTTAATTACACTTCATGTCTACATTGTTTGATACTACGTAATCAAATGATATTTTTATTAGAACAATACAACATTAGCATGGTCCCCATTGTTGCATATGCAGCCACCTGAGATCTAGTAGTCATTTTCTAAAAACAGATTCATTTTAGGAAACTAAGCTGGAAAATGATAGAAAACAAAAATCTGTTATAAACAATATCAGAGAAATTAAGACAAAAATTAACACCAAAAGTAGAAGAAGATCAAAAGGTTGTTCAAAATAATGTACTTCAAAGCCTTGAACAACATCTAAGTGAAAATTACGACGAAGTGTCTCTCTTGCTTTGCAGCTTACCCGGTGCCATGCATTCAAAGCAATAATTTTGTCATTATTTATCAGGTGCTTTCTTTGTGTTGTAGAATTTTCTATTGATTTTATCATATGTTCCTGAAAAGAACTTGATTAGTAAAACAACACTACTCAATAGAAAACTTACAGTTGAATGTCATCTATAGCTTTTACCAATGAATGAGAAACAATGAAAAAGTAGAAGAAATAAAAAATACAAAAACAACATATATTATTGTTTTATGTTGCCACTACAATATAATGCCATTATAATAAGCATAGTTTTAAAATGCAACATAGAATACTTGCTATTTACTTCCATGATATTGGAGTGTATCATTTCCATGTCTCTATTTATTACATCACTGGTATTGCTCCACAAGTATACAAATTCATATTTTTTAGTTGAAATAGAAAGTGGATAAGGTTGTTGAAAGGAGTATAAATAACTTGAATTGTAAAGATTTTCTAACCTGAAAATCTAATTAGATGCATTCTCATCAAAATGGAAGCTCTTTTCAATGATTGAGTATAGTTAGGTGAGTGTGCTTTTCATATTTATGAAAGAGTTTTCTAGTAGTTATGACAAGAAAGATCCAAAGGACAATAACTTTCAAGTGGAATACAGTTGTATTGGGTAATACTCTCAAGAAAACCTGAGTCAATAGAATTCAATACATTGAAGGACCACTTTGAATAAATTTAAAATGGATAGTGCTTGCTGCCAAACCATCAAATTAGCCTACACAATGTACAAATCTTTAAAGCAAGGGAGAATACTAGAATATGAGAAAAAACCTCTTTATCCATGTCAATGCTTCTAAATGAGTCCCACTCCTGGACATCAGTCATGCAAAATGGAGAAGTTGGTTTATAATCACCTGCAAGAAAAATAAACACAATAGCAATGATGTAATGGGGATCAAAACATGGATTATTGTCGTTCTTATCTTAGGAATAGCATAGATGCAAATAGGTAAGTAGTGAAAAATTAACTAACTTAACTATAGGTACAAAAATGCATGTGCAAAACAATTAATCTCTTCAAATGATTGTTTGTAATAGCGTATTAGAAAAATGTGCACATCTCATTGAGAAGAGGGCAGTCTTGACATTGTAGTTGATGTCTAATATATGAGGAACTGCAGGGAATGCTAATTTTACCCCAGGGAGGTGGAGCAAAAAGTCCTTTAATTTCGTCCCCATTTAAGCGTGGGACAAGCTCTATTAATAATCGATCATTGAGCCATTTCTTAGATCGACGATTACTGACCTACAACAGATCAACAACAAAAAGTTTCTTCTTTAGCAAGGTTTCACTAAATTGCAAACAAATTTTCAATGATCTCAAAAAAAACTCAGAAATTTCCCAGTTGACCATGGCAAACAAGCAATTGTGCCAAAATTATGTAAAATAATCATAAAAACGGCACTGAAACGTTATCAAGATTGTATGAACAGATAATATGGCAGCAGCTACGGCAAATATGTGCCGTGAGTTCCAAACAACCCCAGAGTTGCACAGTACGAGAAGTGAAACGATCGGGTCGGAGACACGAAAGAAGGAAAATCAGCTCGGCGTCAAATAGTGGCAAAACGAGCAATCGACCAAAGAAAATGCGCACGAAGCGACAGAAAGACAAAAAATAAAGGGATTGGATTCAGGAAGCAGCAGTTTACCTGGCCGGCCATGGTCTGCAGCAGGTCAATCTTCTGCTCGAGCATCCTCCCACGGGACTCCGAATTCCCGCTCCCTGAAATCGCATTCCGGAAGGTTAAGAAACGTGGAAACCATGTTTGGGAAGGTCAGGACCTGCAGCAAGAATCCGGAAGGTAGAAGCGCGAAAGAAGGGCAAATAGGGTGGAGAAGGGCGTTGGCATCGACCGACCGTCAAGGTGAGAATCGAATATGGAGAAGGGGTGGTGGAGCTCCTCCGTCCCACGAAGAACGCCGCCTCTGGCCATGGCCGACGATGCCCCTGCGATCGGACGGGGAGGGAGGACGCGCGCAGAAGAAAGCCCTGGCGTGGTCTGGCGTATATTCTGTTCCCGTGGCATCTGCCCTGCACCAGGACTCGTCTGATGCATTTTGTGGTTCATCCTCACCGTACACGTGGTGATTGTTAATGACCTGAACAATATGTTTTTTTTATAATATATAGATATATATATATCAATGATAAAAATTACGTCTGCAGTAAATTGATGGTTATGTTAGGATTAAGGTTTAGAATCCACTTATTTTAGAATTATTTATTATACATTTCAATCATGATAAGATTTTTTCAAAAATGTAAATCTTATCATAACAAATTTTACCTTTTAAACAAATACTACCTGAGATTTGTTGTATTTTGAAGAAATTTGAGAAAAGTAGTAAGTGAATTCTACGAAGCTGAAGCCACCCGTAGACATTAGAAATAGAAGTGTACATTTCGTGCACACTTAGTCGATTTGGCAATAATTTCGAATTGATGTCATTCGTATAATTGCAACTGTAATGACGTCATATAAAGCACATTTGCATACCATATTTGTAGAAATTGATAGAAGCTGGGGATGCAACGAAAGCTCTGCTGGAACTTCTCAGCCTGAACTGAACCCTGATCTTAATTTTTCATCATACATGTATAAAACATGAATTCAGCTAGTATGCAAGGATACATAGATGTGCGTGTACCAAATCGCTCCAGATTAACGCTCTGTATACGAACTGTCCTATTCAAGTAAGATTGCGATTATTCACATGAATGCATTCATTTGGCACGGTTATCATCTGAAGTTTCGATTCTTATTATCAAGGGTTGTTCTAGATCTTCTGCCTCACATCCGTCGACCATCGGCAATTGAGGCGATCTTACCGCCCCCACTGCTGTCTCAGCCAATGCCTTATCCAACGACGATTTAGCCACTTTAGTGACATACGCCATTAGAATACCTACACATTGAACAACACACATACATCACAACAAGACTTTTTCCGTAAGAAATCTTACATGATGGCCCGAATCCTTAATAAATACTAGCAGCAGACCACACCAGGAGGGTGGTGTGGGGTGGTGTGGGGTGGGGGAGGCATTTTTTTATCAGACAAGATTGATAAGCATATCATCATCTGTAATGTATATATTATATTCATTATCACAACTTGTGCCAAGGGAACCACTAGAAAAAAATGCTCACATCATTTATGCCACAATCATTAATACAAACAGATCAAATTTTTGCCTTCTCTTTTAATTTTAAACTATTTTTGTCGTTAATATTTGATTCTTTGTTAAAAATGCTAATTTGAAATTGTTGTGCTTGTGAGATGTTGAACTATTTTATATATCTTTCCCATTTATTTTACTTTACATTATAAATTATAAATGAAGTGTTGCGTTAGTAAACAATGAAAAGAACTATTTGTTTAAGAATAAGGATTAAGAGCGAGATTCTAACTCACCAGATATAAGAAGACCCAACAGCATAAATACCTGTCAATTCAAAAGAAAGCAGCACTCAGCAACCTTTGAACTTTCAATATTACTAATTCACTATAAATGACAGTAAACTTATTATATAGGAATTACCCAAGCGTATAAAAGATACTCAAGTAAAATTTAAAAAAACTGGTAGAATCCTCAAGGTCATTGTCATTGAGCTCCTGGGTCATATGTTGAAAAATATAAGTGTTGTTTAGGCCAACAAAATACCAGGATTTGTTCTAGTATCATGAAAATATGACCATATTCAATGACTAGGAAATTGAACCACTTTTCTTCTCTGTTTCTTTTTCTTTTAAGCCCATCCCAAACTAACAACGTCATGTTCATGCCTCTTACTCTTATTTAGATCATGAATTGATGAAAGGGGGATGGTCACTTACCAAGTGTCTGGTTGAAATATCATCCCATCCATGTGTCACTTCAGATAAATCCTTCAGAGTTGTTCCAATATACACGAGTAAAAGGGTGATTGGCTGTGAAAGTCAAATATGATTCATAAGTTGTCATTATGAACAAAAACAATTAGGGATAAACTTGATACATAAGCAGAATGATGGAATCTTAAGATTTGCAAAAATAAACTTCTGCATTAAGACTGATGATACAACAGATAGTTATTGTAAGTGAAATAAACAAATAGACAAGTAAACTTCATAGTTTATGGTACTAGCTTTGTTAGTTCCACCTTATATGATTTTGCTGATAACGAAGCAAAAAAAGAAAAACAGGAAAATGAAGAAAGAGAGAATACATGCCAAGATAAGCAAAAGAAGAACTTGAAGATTTTACGAGGAGACAAAACAACCTTTTGCAAAGGACCTCAACTTGTGTGTATTTAGGTATATTTGTATACTTTCTCCTCACAACTCTTTAGATCATGACATGCATGTTAGAATAGGTTCCAGATTAGATGGGAAATTCACTCTAGTATCTAAGTGTCAGACAGTCAACCAAATATATTCAGCTAATTGATTCATTGTGACTTAGAGACTTAAAAAACGTCAATTACTAATCAAGGTGGATTGGTCAACCAAATCAAGTGATTGTTTGACTATAAAGGTTACCCAAAAATGGGTTGGATAATCAACTTTTCATCTAACCAGCTATTCAGTCAACTAAAAAAAATGTTTGACAGATAGTTGAAGGTAATTGTTACTTGACACAGAAAACCATCCCTTATTGAAGCTTTGGAGAAAATCCACGAAGATTTAAGTGGATCTCAAAGCTCAAACCATTGTTGAAGCTTTTGAATCAGTATAAAACACAAGATTCTGCAGCAAATCAGTAGGATGTATTTCCATCTCATCAGCATATTACAAGATTTGTGTGAAAATTTGTCTATATTAACTGAAACACACAACAAAAGACAAAAAGGAATGGATCTTACCGATCCACCCAATACAAATTTCCTTTGATATGGATCCAATATTGATAAGAGAGGGTTATCATGTCAGTTTGATTAGATCCCAATCTGTAATGGCAAAATTTTGTCAATATGGATCAATACTGAACCCCATGGTGGTAACAATAAAGATGCAGTTCTTTGGATGGCTAGTGATGCAAGAAGGCATTATCACGGAGTCTTTTTTGCAAAGGGGGGTGTCATTTAGTGAATCATGTCTTCTATCAACAAGACGGAGTAGGTTTGACATTGTTTCTTTGGAGATAGTTCATACGAGATTTTGGGTGTGATATGGAGAAGGTTGGGGGTAGTATTGTTTTGGGAGATTAGCACAAGGGCCCTCAATTCTAAGGGTGTAGAAGGCACATACGGTTTGTTATACCATTGGCCAAGATAGTGGAGGTGGTTGGAGCAAAATTTTCAAGGACAGCTAATCATGCCTTGATCCCTAGGCAATCACCCAGGTAATTAATGCCTAGGCACTCTTATTTACTTTTAAATTTTTTGGATAATATATATATTACATTATTATTCTCTCTATATATATATTATTTCAATAATTTTGTATGCAAAATATATTTCCAAAATATATTCATAAAAAACACATTAATTTCCATAATATACACATGCAAATATAACACAATAAATTATATTTTCAGAAATATATTTTTCAAAAAATAAAACATTTAATTATATCTTCGGAAATAACATATTTAATTAAACAAGCACAACAACATTGACTGAAAGTTACAACTTACAAATTTACTTGGAATGAAATTCCACATAACATTGCTCACCATTGATGTTTTCCAACCAAAGAGGTTGCTGGAGCACCAAAAGTGGAAGCTAAGGGTGCTGGACAAGAGAGATGGGGAGAGAGAAGAGTTCTCTATGTTTTTTTGACTTTTCTAAGGTTTAAAACCGTAAAAGCCCATTACATAGGATGTCCCTTGGATGGATCTTTATTGTATTCTTAATTGGATTCACCCAGATCTGACTAAGACCAAGCTTATTGCTGCTCAGGTTCCAGATGGTACTGAAAAACTGCCTGCACACCTAGGCAGTGCCCAGGCAGTTGCCTTAACATCTATCATATGGAGGGTCTTGGCTTTTGTCAAATTGATCCCACGAATGAGACATTCAACTAGTCAGCAAGAGGTTGATGATATTAGGAGGGCCGGGTTACACTTAAACTCAAGCTTGTGGGTGGTCCCTCATGAAGTGTGGGTAGCTGTATTACCCATGTGTAGTGTTGTGCACAATTCATTCTATTGTTATTTTCTTTGTTGTTTTCATTGTAGTTGTTAGTTTGTTACTTATTTTCTGAAAAATATTGTACTTTGTTTTCTTTTCTGAATTTTATTGATTACTGCTCAAAACATGTATGCAATAACGAACGTATGAGCATTAAAATGGACAATATATATTATGGCATGTATTAGAAAAAAATCTACATGCCAAAAAAGAAAACATCTCCATTATGCACTGACGAAATTATTCTTTTCAGCACCATTAGTATTTAGATGTATAATTAGATGAGCAAATAGCCATTTCCCTAATTTTAGTCAAGGCTATATATATGAAACAAATGTGCTTATCAACAATAACTTGCCTTTTACCCTAAAGAGGGATTTGTGCACGAGGAAAAAATTTTCCCAGAAAATAGGAAAAAAATTTCTCAGCTTTCCTAGCACCTGTGCACTTGGAAAATGAGAAAATATTTTTTTCCATTTGCAGCTAGTATTTATACCCATGTGGAAAAAAATTTCAATCTCCAAAAACCTTTTCCCTAACCCCTCCTCCCTCCCCATGCACATCCTGCATCCAATTTTGCACATCCTCTTGCAAGATGTCGATTGTTACCATTGAACCCCCACGTCGATGAGTATCATGCATCAACAAACTCGACATTGATGACCCCTACGCATCAATGAACCCCTGCATTGATGACCCCACGTGTCAACAAACCCTTACGTCAATGACTCCCGCATCCTATCAAACCCCCACATCTGCAATGTTCATCGATCTAGTTTTAGTACATTTTTGGTAGATTCATCAATCTATTCATTTTTGGTACAAGTTGTTGATAGTCATTATTTGTTAAATAAATATATTATTGTCAAAGAGATACATTATGTATCTAAATTGTTCATTTTACAATATGTACAAAGTACATTATTTCTTAAGTTATTATTTTTGTACTGAAATTTTGAATTAAAGTATATGTAAATGTATTTTTCTCAAAAAATTATGATTAAAGTATTTTATATAAATGTATTAGTACATTAAAATTGTATAACATTATGATGTAGTCGATTCATTATATAATATTTGATAATTTTTATGTTATTACATAAGTTTATGGTATATCATAGAAATTTTCTTTATTTTCTATCAATTGCACAAACACCCAAAAAATATTTTCTTCAATGTGCACAAATATCAAGAAACTTTTTTACAAGAAATTATTTTCCAGATGTGTCTTGGAAATTATTTTCCAAATTTGTTAGATTTTTATTATTTTTTGAGTGTACAGATAGGCCCTAAAAATCTTGATTTTTTTTCTACTTTGCAGGTCTTGTAAATAGGAAATTTATACAACTAAAATTATAACAATAAAAAAAGAAAGAAATAAGAAGTCATAATGGAAACTGGGGAAAGTGAAATTTCGAGTAAATCATATGATTGCTCCAATCATACCATCATTCCCAACCAAGAAGCAAGGACATATTCCCCAATGTTTACAGGAGTCACTGACAGAAGATAGTTCAGCATGTTAAATGGAAGCAATGGAACCATGCGAAGCAGTAGAACAATCTGAGTTGAACATAAAAACATAAGGTGAAAAAGTAAGAAACCATATGAAACCATATGATTCATATGATCGACTGATATCTATCAGCATTGTTGTATACTGCAGACATAGATATAAAAGTCTGAAACATTATAAATAAAGATAAAGATAATGAATGTCTATCACAACATAAATGAAGGTAAAGATAAGGCTACTGAAATTCGTAAATTACAATTGTCAATTGAGTGCGCGATTTGAACTACAATGATTATATGTAATAAAACCAGATTTACAAGTATCACTTGAAAACCAAGTTGAGCACAATTAGATACAATGAGCAAGTTTGAGAAAAAGTAAAGCAAACAAGATACCACAGAATCAATTTTTAGGAATAAAAAAAAATTTTCTTTTAATGTAAGCAAAGTTTTATTGAAATTTTTGAAAGAAATAAGTACAAGAATGCATTTTTCAGGTAGGTGAACTGGAGAAAAATGCAACAATGAGCAAGGAGAAAAGATGGAAATCAATGAGAACAAATGCACAAGCAAGTTTAATAAAATTTCTTTTGAGGGGCAATCTCTAATAGAATCAACAGGATAAAAAGTTTTACTTCCATATTTGATATTAAAATAGTCAGGAAACTGGGATGAATCAACAATCATGATGACACTCATGCTTCGTAAGCTTTTCAATTATATGTTTCTTCACAAAGCATTCTAACCTCCAATTTTATCACCAGATTGTCTTTTTCAAAACAATAGATCTATAGGACAGCTTTCTTTAAAACAAATCAACTATGGAGCAATTAGTCTGAAGTAAGGTTTAAAAAAATCCATAAATAACATCTTACTGAATTCCAACATCTAACCATCAGGATAAATACAAATTACTTAACAAATAAAAATTAATTCTAAATGAATCTCTGTAAGAATATCAACATATAAGTTCTCAACCTTAAAACCAGATCTTTGAATTGCAACTGCAACTGCCTGAAACTTTGGATAGTCGTTCAACTTGGAGTTTACATAAGGCCTCCCAATCTGCAAAAGTGAAGGATGATAAGGAAATGCTTTTGAATTAAAATACTAGTATCATCAAACAGAATGCTAAAAGGTGAAATTTTCAAATAAAAAATCATCAAATATTACATTAAGAGACTGTTTGTGGATGACAGAAACTCAGGAAAGAAAAATTCAGAAAATCTAATCAAAAATGGAAATAGAAATTTATGAAACTCGGAAATTTTAGAGATGTTTGTGCACGTTATAGAAAATCAGGAAAATATGTATATGAAAGAATTAATTAAAAATTAAATACAATTTGTGCAATTAAAATATAAATACTTTTAAAATATGAATATTTAAATAAAATGTCAAAAGTAGCAATATAAATTGATTGATATTTTAATATACGTAATTTCAATTTTGAGATATCAATCACTTGATTAAGGTTAACATTAGTTCAATCACATTAGGTACATATCATGAAAAGACCTTTTGTTGTTGGAAATATAAGGCACTATATTATTACTTTTTTTTTAAACAATATCAAACCCTACGTCAATTTCCAAAATTTCTATGGAGGTGAGAAAATCAAGTTATGTATACTCTAGAAATTTTCAATTTTCTTTCTTGCATTTCTTGACAGTGCAAAGGTCAGGAAAATTGAATGTAGGACCAGTTTTGGGAGATGAACAAGTGCTTATTTGATTTGACAAATATTTCATTCTGAGAAAACAAGGACAATGTTCAAATGGATTACTAATTACTTGAGCATGCCAATCTTACAGTTCTACCAAGCAAGAATGCTGCTACTGCACCAAGTGTTGCACCAAGTGAATCAGCAACAAAACCAATTGGTAGCCCAAAGAGATATCCACCACCAAGCTGAAACGAAAGAAATAAAAACATTGGAAGGAGAAAGATAAGAGTAAGGAAAAGAAAGAAAACTAATTCTATGGGACCATTCCTATACACGAGCAACATGTTCATTGTCTTCCGGATGAAATTTTTTTGAATGTAATTGAGCCAACATGAAGATTAAGGTTGGTAGACATAAAGTTATAACTGTTAAAATTTTGCTAAATATCACTTTGATAATAGTCCATTCCAATAGAGAATTGATCATAACAAACTACATAAGATTCTTAACCTCATTGGCAGTGCAAAAAAATAGTTTATAAATGAATCATTGGACACAGCATAGCCTAAATTGTTATGAACAGAAGGAAAATGAATTATGCTTACAGTAAGTACAGAAGCAGGAACAGCCAGAATGGTCAATGGTATGTAAGCAACAGCCCTGGATTCCAAAATAAAAAAGGTGAAATATACTTTAGTAGTCTCAGATAAAATTTTAAGTAAAATAAGAAGATGATAAAATTAAGTGGATGAATATCCCTAGAAATTATTCTAAGGGCCTAGGGAGGTCAGCAAACAGAAAACACATAATTCTGGATAAAGGAATGATAATTTTACCTCATGCATGCCACCATGTTTGCAGAGAATACCATGCAATGAAGGGGATAATGAATAGAAATACGGAAAACATTAGCCAATGAATGAATGGCTCCAACTTATACATGATAAGATCATGCACAATGTTGTAATGTGGATATCCAACTTAAAACCAATACTATGAATAAAGTAGAAAGTGTAACTCTACTTATATTGTGTGCACATGTCTATGTGTCTTGTTCTCACTTTTTCTAATATAAGACTATCCTAACACTTTTTTGCATTTGCAGTCTTCTTTTACATCATACAAGTGTTATATTTTAGTTTGAATGGATGCACGAGAACTCAGGTTAATAGACCACTTTTGGCTCTTACATCATGTTGAAAATATGCAAGTCCTATTCACAATTTTTTTCAAAGAGAGACTATTCAAATACTCTCCTTCACATGTAATATTTTTTAAATCTTATAAGTATCCTTCAAATAAATTGGTTTTTGAGTGCCATCAATTTCCATTTAAATTGATCCTAAATAGATGAGATAAACCAGATTTCACCATTGATCCTTCAAATAGTTGCAGAAACGAAAATTTGAAAGAAAAGGTGAAAATTTCTGAACTAAATTTCCAAAGTAAATTCTGTGAACTGCAATAATAACTTTAGACATAAGTCATAAAAAAGATCAAAGCTTAACAAAAGAAATTATAAAAATGCATACTAAGAAGCTTCAAAAATTGACACGTCGGAAAACCTTCAACCATCCAAAAAAGATTGGAGTATATTTGGAGAAAATTCAAAGGAGAAAATGCCCATGGAAATCTGATGGAGAGAGGAGAAAGGAGAGTAAAGGCAGGTGACTAGCTAGTTACCTGCCCTTATAGGTTGATATTATGTAACATTTTTAGTCTCACTATAGAAGTTTAGAGGAGTTTAGATGCCCTTATATTCACAAGCTCTATTCTCCCTATTAGAGCATGTGTGAAGGAAATCCTTATGCAAAAGCTGGTATAGCTAATGGGGCTCCATGCTCAGTGGGTCCAGTTATGCCTGTCATGCATGCAAGAGAAAATTGCCAGATGTTGCACCCTATCAAATGCAAGCAAAGAAGCTATTTTACAGGTTGTTTTACTATACTAAGGGCTAGCCAATTGTTTTGACTTCAAGGTATATTTTAGTAAATTCTAAGAGATTTACAAATAAATGCTATTTTTCTTAGGTAACAATCACTTATAGGTTGCGTTCTTTCCAATTTTAAGTGATGCAAGCAACCATACCTGACATGCAATTTTTTCTCACTTCTTCTATAAAATCAAAGGATGTCTATTATTTTATTTTCTAGTTGAGGCATTTTAAGGTTAGGGATCTTTATCTTGATGTGCAGAGAAGATTGCCAACAATTCTACACACCAATCAAGGCAATATGCTGTCTAAACAGAGTGAACTCTAACCCAAGGTTTCAAACACATTATGTTTTGGTTCTTTCATAGTCTCGAGCTTGGATATTGCATTGCATGAACAGTTGGTTGATGTCCATAACAGTTTAAATTAGATGAATTAGAAAAGACACCGTGAAACTTCAATAAAATAACTGCAATGGAATGCAACTGATCAGTTGTTGAAACAAAGTAGCAATGCTAGATGAACGTGAGCAAAATCATGTCAATGGAATGTCATTTCATACTTACAGTACAAAAGGCCCCCATGGACCAAGGTTTTGCTTGATCCAAACCAAAAAATCTTTCAAAATCTGGTAAAAAAAAGGAGATATTCAGAATTACTGTGGCAGAAAATCTAAGCATGCACTCTAGTTAACGTTAACTGTACGATTACAGAAATTTTCGACATCACACACATGAGATTGTATTGATGAGCACTCAAAGTCAGGCAGTGATCGATGGAGAAAAAAATAGATATCAGCCTACGACTTGAATTTTGGAGAGGGAAAACACCACTACTTCGTTGCAGAACAAACAATCATGATGTCATAAGCCTTAGGCCTTATTTGTCTAAGTGTTTATCATTATACAACCACGTTTTTCATTATGCATCACAATATTCTATAATATCATTTATCAAACAACTTTTACGTTTTTTACCATTCAATAGATGTAACAACTCTTAAAAAAACACTATCATCACAACTCTTAAAAAAACACTATCATCACAACTCTCAAAAAAATATTATCATATTAATATAATAAATATTATTTATTATTTTATTACATATTTTATTCATTATTCATCGTAACTTTTGAAAAAATATTATCATCACATTATTATAATAAATACTATACATTATCATTTTACTTATTTTATTCATTATTTATTACAACTTTAAAAAATATTATCATTACTTTTTATTATAAATTATGTAATTTCTGAAAAAAATGTAAAACTCAATCCAACCCACCAAAACGCCCAGAGCCTAAAATTGCACTTGTTGGTGGTTGGCAAACGAGAGGGAAAAACAAGCAAGCACAAATGTATGTTTCGATGACTTCAAAACGCAATTGAAATCAAATTAGGTCAAATTCGCGCTAGCTAACAAGCACGACGAGCCCATCTACAATCAGAGCAGAAACAGCGAACGAAATTCGCCAATTCCTATATAAAAATCAAATCACCGCACATAAAGTGGAACCGGGAAAAGCACAAACCTTTTCCATGGGCAGCGTGACGCAGGCGGTGACAATCCCGGCCAGCAGGAGGAGGAGGAGGGAGAACCTAAGCGCATTGGCCCAGGACACCGCCATGGAGACCGTCTTCAACCTCCGGCGCCAAGATCTTCCTCCTCCACCGTAATGCCCGTCCTCCACGGCCGCCAAGCCGTCGTCGTCGTCGCCCTCCTGCTTCCACCTCGCCCGCAGTCCCGCCAAATTGGCCAGATTGTGGGATTGGCAGAAGACTTCGTTCCCTCCCCTCCGCCCTCGCCCAAGTTCGTAAATTCCCCGGTGACCTCTGCCAAATGCACGAATACGTCAAATATGAATCCACCGCCCTTCCCTCTTCGGATATATATTTTCAAGGCACTTTTCTGCGTTTAAAATTTATCGAAAATAAATTAATAAGAAGGAAGTGAGATTGAATTAGTAAAAAATAAATTTAATATAAAATTATTTATATATCTATTAGATTTAAATAAAATTTAAAATTATTATAGTCAAACGAAAGGAAGTTTGAATTCATTGAATTTTGGATAATTTAAATCTTATAAGTATAAGTTTTATTTCTATTTTAAATTGAAAAATAAATAATATTAATAAAAATGAATTTAATTTAATTTTAACGATACAAATAAATGATTATAAAAATTAAATTTATTTTAATTTAATTTTTATAAATTTCATAAATATTTTCCTTAATTAAATGAAGTTTATTAAATTTTTAGATAAATTAATATTACTACTATTATTATAAATAATGAACGTGGGCTTCGTGCATTCGTAAAATATTTCGTTATAAAATTTAGAAAAAAAAATTTGATATTTTTGCATGCATAAACACACGTTTCATTGTTTTTTTTTCTTTCAATTATACAAATACTTAGAAAAAAACTTTTGTGATATATATAAATATTAGGAAAATGAATTTTAAGAATGATTTTTTGAATTTTTTTTAAAATTATTTTACAAATTTATCAAAATCTTCTAAAAAAATTTTACAAAGTCGATTTATACATATTAGAAATTTGAGAAATAAAAATTTAGGAAAAATAAAAGGAAAGGAAAAATTACGAAATGAAATTTTTTCAAGATGTTATTAAAATTTTAAAAAAAATTAATTTAAACTATACTTATAAATATTCTATATTTTAAACATTTTTAATGTAATTTTACATTATCCATATATCACGAGAAAGAATTTGAATTTGAAAAAGACGCACAAAGTCACGAGAATGTGTTGTAATGAAATTTTTAATAATTATAAAAATATTTTTAACTTAAAAAATAAAAAATGACAAAAAAAATCTATACTTATAATAAAAAAAATCTAAAATTTTTGTTATATTTTTCAAAATACACAAACACCTAAAATATTTAAAAAAAATTAAAATTTTCTTTTTCTAAGCAATAACAAAAACCTCCCTCATATTTAAACCATTAGCATGATCACATGAATTTCATGTTCATCTCATAACTTGCAAGAAAAACACACTAACATTCTTACGCCAGAGGGAAAATTACTTTAAGTCAAAGTTAAGGTTTCATCCAAAAATAAAATTTACAAGAATTTTTACTGCACAAATATTTATTTTAATGAACAAAATGTAATAGAAATATAAATTTTCATTGTAATTGTTTTAAAAAATAGAAATAATTTTTTTTACCTTGAAATTTATGTCAACTTAAAAAAAATTGAACTTACCTAATTTATACTAACACCCATACCTATAAAATTTACGAAAATTAAATTAAAAAAAATTTAATTCTCATAAATCACTTATTTATATTAATAAAATTAAATTAAATTTATTTTCAATAGTATTATTTACTCTTCAAATTAAAACAAAAATGAAATCTATACTATGAAATATGAATCGTCTAAAATTCAACTAACATAAACTTTTTTACCTCCTTAATTTATTATTCTGTTTAATTTTAAAAGATATATAAATACCTTTATATTAAATTTATTTTCATATAATTTAATTCTATTAAAATAAATCTTTATTAATTTATTTTCATGCTAAACAAAATCTTACAAGTTAAAATTTTCGTTACTTCTCGTCGATAGCATTGATTGAAATATGATGCAAAAAATATCGATATTTCGGAGGTACCATCGTGCAAATTTTTACTTGACAGCGGAGGAGGGCTCGATTTCTGCAACTCGAGCAACGATCAAGTCACTCCCAACTCCGTCTCCGGCGAGCAGTACGGTAGGCCACCGGCTACGGCGCCACCTGCGGCCTCCGGTGGCTGCCACAGATGGCGTTGAGTAGCACATGCCCAAGCATGAGATCCACAAAGTACTGGTGCCCGATCTGCCCGTCCTTCCACCTGGCCTTCGCCGGCGGGCGGCCGTAGTGCACGCCGTCGTTGCACCGATTGTCGTAGTGCCATGGGAAAGTCATGTCGAACTCATCCAGCACCCCACCCTCGCCTCCGAGCACACCCTTCCGCTTCAGCTTCTCCACGATTATGTTGTTGAACGTCTCCATTTTGCTGGGGTTGAAGGCAAGGTCTCTGGCGTATCCACCCGTGGCGATTGTCGTCCGGTAGAAGACGGCGGGCAGTCTCTTGCCCTTCTCCTTCAGCTGCCGGAAGACGTCTTCCCAGAACCAAGCTGCGTAGTCGGCGGCCTGGATGAACCCTCTCACGCTCTTCCAGTGCACGCCGTCGTGTAGGCCGGAGTTGAGAATCACCGTGTCTGGCGTGCCGTCCTCGGAGAAGTACCTGTCGAAGAGATTGGCTCGGCTTCAGCCACCAAGCAGAGCAGAATCTTCATGTGAAATCGCCACACACACACCTCCAGACGAGATCTCGAAAGCCGTTGTTCCTGAGGGAGTCGAGCCCTTGGTAGTTAAGCGTGTCGTTCCAGTGGCCGTTGAAGATGCTGGAGATCCTCACCGTCTCCGACGAGTTCCATGGATTGGTGAAGCTGGCGTCGAAGCGCCTTGGGACGGCCTTGACCTCCCAAACCCCAAGCAGAAAGTTCAAGACGTTCCTAATGGTGTCGACGTGATTGGAGTCGCCCCAGAAGAGCAGCCACCGACCACGGAGGCATTTCCAGGCCGCCTCCTGCTCGTAGATTTGGAAGGCGCAGTGTGCGGAGTAGACCCATCCGTTGCTCTCCAGAGACCCAAGAGGCCCGTGGCACCACGGCTTCCGGCAAGGCATGGTGGCGTCGAGGCAACGGTACCTTCCGTCGTCGTCGATGGGGCAGTCCTCTCTGTGGTCGTGCCGAGTCCAACGTCCCGACCACGCCTCTCTCGAGAAATCTCCCGCGTTACAGCGGCGGAGACCCGGTAGTGATGACGCCGTATCGTTGCCGGCCTTGTAGAATCTGATCGGTACCCTCCTTAGCTCCTTACGGAAAGCGAACCGCGCCGGGGAGAACTTCAGGCCTTCGAACCGTCGGAAAAGGAGGACGACGGTGAAATTGTACGCGCCGGCGAAGTCCTGGTGCACTTGGAGGTAGAAGGAGTAAGAGCCATTTCCATGGTCTTTCACCGGAGGCCTGGACTTCCACGAATCGCTTGAGAGGTCGGTCTCGAAGTAATCGCCTCCAAGGCACCGAGGCGACCCGGACTCGTCCACCGCGGTGACCACCAACTCGTGGACTTCTCCGGCGACCAATTCGATGGGCGGGTCCCCACCGTCAAGTCCGGCGATGGAAACGTTGTTCGTTCGGTTGTCTCGGCAAGGCCGACCGCCGGGTGCGAGCCACCTAGCAAGCAGCGTCGATGTGTAGTTGGGTTCTATCTCGGGGGAAATCCAAGTGGGAAGGGTCGGAACGGAGAGCTTGTGATGACCCAATGCTCTGGTTTTGCTAATACCGTTGCCGCCAGCGGCGGAGGCCAGGATGGGGTATGTGATCGGTCTGAAATGGCTGCGGAAGGCGTCGGCGCGGCGGCTCCACATCAGGACAGGCAAACCAACCAGCACAAAGATTGCTGCCACCGTTGGAATCACGATTCTCCGGTTTGTTGCTGGAAGCTTCGAAGCTCCTTTCTCAGCAGTAACGCCCACTCCCATCTGAAACAAGAGAAAGCCAAAGGAGTTGGCACCACGCGATGGATGTTCCAGGCAGAGCAGATTGCTTCCATCGGTGGTAAAATTCTAATGTTGTCTAAAAATGCAAGTGCAGTAACACTGCCCACTTACAAAATCTACCTGTTAAGTATAAAATTTACTTTTTTTAGAATTTCTAAAATAAAAAAAATCTTTTTCTAATAGAATATCTGAATATGAATATATAATAGAATACAGATTTTTTTAAATAATCAATAATTATTAAATAGGCGTAACACTTGCAATGTAAATCAATAATCATAATACTGTAAACAAAACCAACCGCAGTAATTAATGAGACCACCTTCATCTGCTCAGACCTCTGCAACTCCTACCACCCGTACCGTCGACATTAGTGGAGGCGACCTACACCTGGTGATACCACCAGGCCCGCAATAATGGCGGATTTATTGGAAAGTTTTAAATGATTTTTTAATATAAACTTAAGACTGTTTGCACCTTTTAAAAAAATTAAAAATATATAAAAAAATTTAGGTATTTATGTAAAAAAGTAAAAAAAGTATAACTATACTGTTTATATAAACTTAAGACTGTTTACAATTTTTCATTATTATAACTATAAATTTTACTTATTACGTTAAGAAAATTCTTATAATTAAAAAAAAAATATCACCGTACATTCTTTTAACCTTGTACGTCTTCTTTAACTTTATCATTACTTATAATTATACAAAAAAAAAAATGAAATTATATTTAAAATATTAAAATATAAAATATTTATAATTTTTTAAATTAATTTTTTTAAAATTTCCCTGTACAAATAATTCTAAAAATTTCTTTTTTTCTTTTTTTTCTTTTTCTTAAATTTTTCTTTTTTAGATTTCTACAACATAAAAATGACTTCTGGAAGAGGTTTGTTTGAAAATCAATAAAAAGAAAATTCTAAAAAAAAAATTATTATTAAAATTTTAAAAATTTAGAAATGAAAAATTTTATAAGATCATTTATTTACCTTATAAAAATATAGTAAAATTTATATTTAATTTTAAAAAAATAAAAAATATTCTAAAATTTTAATATTTCGATAATAAAAAATTTTCATTTTTTTCTTTTCACTCATTTCTATTTATTTCTTATTGTATTCTTTAATGACAAAGCTTTTATCAAATCAATGATTTTACAGTATCATTCATCAAATAATATTTTATATAAATTTTTATATTATTATAATAATTTATATAATAAATATTATTTATTATGATTTAAAAAATATTATACAAATAAACAATGTATCTGTTGATTTTTTCAACCCTGAACACCTTGTTTTTATATAATCCAACCACAAGAATAACAAAACCCTACGCACGAATTTCTCCCGTGTCGACCTTGCCACCCCCACCGACGCATACGACGGCAAAAACAGGGCACCGCCCAGATGCATTGACGCTTCTCAGGAAGAAGAATGCAAATAAGGATGGCCATGTGATCGAGCAAGCACTAACCTTTCCCGCCTGGCCTTCTGTAATCTGCAGATTCACAGTGAAAAAAGCTTGCAATCCTCTACTTCTCCTCCTCCTCCCGTCCCCAAGAAGAAGAGGAAAAACAGGTTCTGCAACTCCGTTTCTGCTGCTGCTCCGCCTCCTCCTCCGCTGGTTTTCAGGAAGAAAAGGGGGGAGGTGGGACTGCAATGGATGATCGAGGCTGGATTTGGTGTTCCGCCGAGCTTTCTCATTTTTTTCTGTGTTGTCGTGGTGCGGTGGCGTGGCCAGATATGAAGCGGTGAGCACGACGAACCCACTTCCAGGTTTAGTGAAATACCCGTTTTGCCCACGCACCGTCATGTCAGGTTTGTCGTGGCGTGCTGGTTGGGCATGTAAATATCCGTTACAAACCTGCCCTTTTGTTTTCCTGTGCGATTTAATGGGTCTGTGATCGGAACATGGATCGGTGTCCTTCCGAATCGAACTTTTTCGCAGACCGATCGACAGTGTGGTCCCCAACACGTGGACCGCGTCACAAGCAATGAGGTGCATTTTTTTAAAAAACATTTTCCGCCGGAACACTGTATTTTTATTAATAATTAATAATGACAATATTTTTAAATTTTTTATCGAATTCAAATAAAATATGGTTTTTTTGAAAAATACCACATCAAACATTCTTCGTGTTTACGTCCTCATTTAGGATCAACTTTCATCTATTTTAAAAGTTAAATATAATTACAATTAAAATTACATATTAATTAAGATGGTAAAAGTTTATATATATTGAAATTCTTACAATAATAATGACATTAGTTGAGAGTTTGTGCGTATCAAATTCTTTCGGAATTTGTGTAAAATGGAAAGTGAGAAAAAAATTTAAAATAAAGTATTTATGTAACATGAAAAGTGAGAGAAAATTTTAACCGTATAAATGAATAAATAACATTTCCTTACGTTCTTACCTCGCCATGACCTCATAACCGTTGAAGTTTATAACTGCTCATCCTTACGATTTCTTATCACTACGAAACCTTCCTTCATGTAAGTCTTCTTCTTTGTGTAATATCAGAATTTATGTATTTTGTTTATAAATATTTATAATATAATAGACTTTTATTACATTACTTATGTAATTTTGATACAATTATTTCAATTTTAAGATATTTTAGCCTATTTAGTGACAACTACATAAAGAAAATATTTGATGAATTGTTTTTTTCTTTATATTGATATTTTACTTTTATAAATAATTTTTATTATAAAAATATTTTAAATATAAAATTTAAAAATAAATATTTAAGAATACATTTGTTAAATTGTTTACATATTAAGCATTTAATGATACTTTAATCATGAATAATATATTTTTTATTATTAAAAATATGTTCACGTTACGTAACACATATCAACATTTATTATACATTTTAAATTAAAAAATAAAAATAAAAATACATACATGAGTACCAAAGGGGTGTTTGTGACTGCTCAAAATCAACGAAAAGAAAATTTTAAAAATTTAAAAATAAAAATTTTATAAAAAAATTTATATTTAATTTTTTTAAAATTAAAAATATTTTAACAATAAATTTCTTTTTAAATTTTTTTTTCACTGATTTTTAAAAGACACAAACTCTCTTGAAAGTAAGCTATTTTATGTTTTCCATCGAAGAAATGAAAAGAGCAGAAGAAGTAATTCAACTCTTTATCTTTCAAAAAATATAGGAATAGTTATATATTTGTTTAATTTCTTAAAAATTACTTTACCTATCTTATTATTATTACTCTATCATTAATAATCTTTAATTAATAGAAGAGGCCGGAGTGATTAAAAAAGACGAGACTTCCGATGATACGACAAACGATGTCAAATTTTGCTGTATCTTATTCCTAAAATGATACCGATGGGTATTTTCAAAAGAAGATAAAAAAAAGAAGTGCCCGACGGAAGCTATCAGGCGGCTTCAGCACTTGTCTACTTGTATTCGTCGGCCTCCGTGGTTAAGCGAGATCTGGTAGTCGCCGTTTCAGAAGCTAATGGCTTTCTTGCCATCACAGGCCTGTAATGAAGAGGCAAAAAGCTGGGAAGATCTGGTTTCCACGCTTCCGAAGCAAGAGAGCGGCTTCGCTCCACCTCTCCGGCAATACAAGGGATATTGGTTCTTCGAGCCGCTTCTCTATCGACACTTGACCACTCGGGAAACATTTGAAGCTCGTCCGTCGGACGTCTTCCTCGCCTGCTTCCCAAAGTCGGGCACCACATGGATAAAGGCCCTGTCCTTCGCCGTGCTTCACCGGACCAACAAGTATCCCCTCAACCAACAACACCCTCTGTTGACCATGAACCCTCATGAACTTGTGCTGTGGCTTGGGAATCCGAAGCTGCAGGAGGACGACGACCTAGCAGCCGATGGTGAGGATCCGAGGATCATCGGCGTGCACGACCCCTTCTCCTTGCTGCCCGACTCCGTGAAAGGTGCGAAGATAATCTACCTCTGTCGAGAACCCAAGGACAACTTCGTCTCCTACTTCCACTTCCAGAAGTCCTTCTTACCACCCGAGGCCGGGGAGTTGGCAAACATAGACGAGGCCTTCGAGCTCTATTGCGATGGGAAGTCGCCTCATGGTCCGATCTGGGATCACATGCTGGAGTACTGGAGGGAGAACCTGAAGAGGCCACAGCAGGTGCTCTTCCTCAGGTACGACGACCTGAAGCGAGGCCAAATCGGTAGCCTGAAGAGATTGGCGGAGTTCATGGGCTGTCCCTTCTCCGACGAGGAAGAGCGGAACGGTGTCGTGGAAGGAATACTTAACCTGTGCAGCTTCGACAACCTGAGCAGCTTGGAGACGAACAAAGCAGGTAAGCTACCGAGCAATTTGGTCAACGTCGAGAAGAAGCAGTTCTTCCGGCGTGGAAAGACCGGAGATTGGAGGAACCACTTGACAATTGAGATGGCTGAGAGGTTGGATCAGATAACCGATCGCAAGTTGCAGGGCTCCGGATTGACGTTTTGATCATTAATTTCTACGGAAAAGAGAAGGAGGATCGACTTCTGTATCCATGAATCCATGAGACGCTTCGCCTTCAGAAACACAACTCCGATCCTCACTGCACCACAGAGTTATTGTCGTACCTTCATTTTATTTTCCCTTTCTATCCATTATTGTCTTATTTCGTCGTTCTTGTGTTGTTTCGTTGGTTGGTGTTGTTGTGCTCATTTCATCTTTTTATCCCCAACCTTTTTCGATCTATTTTGTTTTTTCGATCTATTTTGTCTTGATATATTTATAAA
>JAMKPZ010015647.1:0-15509 GCA_024699675.1 Amphibolis antarctica | reverse complement strand
AATAATTATATTTTTGGTCTTTTTAGATATTTTAAAGCACAACAAACAACACAATGCATGAAACATAATACAGTACAAACAACTTGTAAAATTAAAGTGCAACATTCAACATCACAATAAACCTAAAAACATTATCTACATATTGTAACTGAGTTGATAAAGTGGGTGTTTGTAGATTCGAGTGTAAATATAAGTGTACCCTCTCTTTCATGCGGCTATCACCTGGAAGCCCATGGGTTTCCGCCGGCCCCGTCAATAGATGGACCGAGCTAGAGAGAATTGAAAGGTGTTTGTGTGAGCGCATCACCACGTGGGGCGGATGGCTCGTTGAACGGAGTCGCCACCTTATTTTTTGGGTAGAAAACAAGGAAAACCGGATGGGGAAGTGTCCTTCCACCATCGAAACAATAAAACCACGGGAATCACGTAAAATCGTGTAACATGAGAGAACTGGATACGGGACTCAGGGTACTATTGGGGAAGGTGTTAGGCACCCCTAGACAGCCCGGGCAATCCCGGCCTATCTCCGGCTCTAAAACGGAAAACTACGATAGTCAATCTGGGCACACGTGACCTTATCCTAAAAAAACTTTCTGGGGCCGCTGGACAGCCGGTTGGATATACCGGCAACCGCATCCTATCCCCATAATAGAGATGAGAACTTGCATTATTACTTGGCCGAGGCCAGCAAGGATGCATGCCGGAGAAGACATCCCGAAAATCTTTCCAAGGCATCAGGAATGTAGACTTACATTTCCCGGAGATCGGGGATTGGCTACCGGTTTTTTATACCGGTTCGCCGGAGGCAGGCCGGCTGATATCCCGAACCATCTGCGCAGAGATGGGTTTTCGGGGAACTGGTGGCCAGTTATTTGTACCGGCTTGCCGACGAAGATGGGTTTTCGGGGAACCGGTGGTGGATTATTTGTATCGGCTTGCCGGCGGCAAGCCGGTTGGCTCCTCGAATCATCTGTGTAAAGATGGGTTTTCGGGGAACTGGCGGCCGGCTCTTTGTACCGGCTTGCCGGCGGCAAGCCTGTTGGTTCCCCAAACCATCTGTGCAAAGATGGGTTTTCGGGGAACTGGTGGCCGGTTATTTGTACCGGCTTGTCGGTGGTAAGCCGGTTGGCTCCCCGAACCATCTGTTTGTACTGGCTTGCCGACGGCAAGCCGGTTGGATCCCCAAACCATCTGTGCAAAGATGGGTTTTTGGGGAACCAGTGGCCGGTTATTTGTATCGACTTGCCGGTGGCAAGCCGGTTGGCTCCCCGAATCATCTGTGTAAAGATGGGTTTTTGGGGAACCGGCGGCTGGCTGTTTGTACCGGCTTGCCGGCGGGAATTCGGTTGGTTCCCCGAACCATCTGTGCAAAGATGAATTTTCGGGGAACTGGTGGCCGGTTATTTGTACCGGCTTGCCGGCGGCAAGTCGATTGGCTCCCCGAATCATCTGTGTAAAGATGGGTTTTTGGGGAACCGGCGGTCGGCTATTTGTACTGGCTTGCCAGCAGCAAGCCAGTTAGCTCCCCGAATCATCTGTGAAAATGTTGTTCGCTAAAGCATGGGGGTTTTAACAGAGGGCTTGTATTTCCCAGAAAACTAGAATCGTTGGGTTATGCCTCTTCATACACCCAAAAGACCACTGCCGGCTTCCTTGCCAGCGGCGTCATCCTGGAAATCTTTTCGGGGCATTGGGAGGGTAGACTTACGCCTCTCGGAAAAGAAATGGGAACCGTCGGGTTGTACGTGTTCGTACACCCGAACGGCCACCGCTGGCATGGAAGCCGGCGGCGTCATCCCGAAAATCTTTCCGGGGCATCAGGAGGGTAGACTTATGCCTGTCGGAAAAGAAATGGGCACCGTCGGGTTGAGCTTCTTCGTACACTTGAATGACCACCGGCGGTAAGGAAACCGGCGGCATCATCTCGAAAATCCTTCCGGGGCATTGGGAGGGTAGACTTACGCCTCCCGTAAAGGAAATAGGAACCATTGGGTTGTACATGTTCGTGCACCTGAACGGCCACCGCCGGCTTCCTTGCCGGTGGTGTCATCTCGGAAATCTTTTCGAGGCATTGGGAGGGTAAACTTACGCCTCCCGGAAAAGAAATGGGCACCATCGGGTTGTCCGTGTTCGTACACCCGAACGGCCTCCGTTGGCTTCTCTACCGGCAGCGTCATCTCGGAAATCTTTCCGGGGCATCGAGAGGGTAGACTTACGCCTCCCTGAAAAGACATGCGAAGATCGAGTGAAAACGCGTAAAAACTTGTTGGGAAACTTAGAGATTCCACGTAAAAGGGCTCGACAAAAGGGTCGTGACCGCAACAAACGTGACCGTGCCGGGTGGATTCACCCAGTCGGGAGGGCGGCCGTCGGTACCTTCGATCGTATTTCCGTAGAAATGATACCCGGGACCATCCTCCAATCGTCCCATTGCATGGGAAAGGTGTTACATGGTCGGGGCTCGAGAAAACAACGTAAAGGGGTACGTAAAAACGGCGAGGGTGGAGGAAGGGCTTACCTGTAGAGGGTCATTGGCGGTGATCGGGAGTCCTCCCTCCGGTGCGGCGAATGGGCGTCGGGACCACGAGCGTCTCCCTTCCTTCAAAACCTCTAGCCGGCATCTTCTCCAAGGGGTGGAAGTGAGCATCACTAGTGTCCGAATGAAGGTTTCTCCGAGGGGTGGAAAACTTACTAAATGGGGTGGGAGGCCACTTCTTTTATAAGGGGTCACCTTCCTTCTTTGGGGCGCCCGAAGATGGAAGCCGACGTGAATCCCAGTTTGATTACGCAGTCTACGTAATTGATTGATTTGCGAGATTTAAGTGATTAAATCTCGTTGTATCTCCTAATTGATTCAGCTTGCCTTTCCGGGAAGTTACCTAGCAGCCGCTACGTGGCAGACGGAAGCTGGTTGGTCCTCTGAACATTTGCGCCAATGGGGATTTTGGGGGACCGGTTCCTGCTTACTTGAAGTGGCTTGCCGGCGGCTAGCCGGGTGATTCCCCCAACCTTTTGTGCAAGTTGGGGTTTTTTGGGACCGGTTGCCGCTTCCTTGAAGCGGCTTGCCGTTGGCTAGCTAGGTAATTCCCACAACCTTTTGTGCAAGTCGGGGTTTTTGAGGACCAGTTGCCGCTTCCTTGAAGCGGCATGCTGACAGCTAGCCAGGTGATTCCCCCAACCTTTTGTGCAAGTTTGGGTTTTTGGGGATTGGTTGCCACTTCCTTGAAGCGGCTTACCGACGGCTAGCCGGGTAATTCCCCCAACCTTTTATGCAAGTTTGGGTTTTTGGGGGCCGGTTGCCGCTTCCTTGAAGCGGCTTGCGGCTTACCGGCGGCTAGCTGGGTAATTACCTTATCCTTTTGTGCAAGTTTGGGTTTTTTGGGGTCGATTTTCACTTCCTTGAAGCGGCTTGCCGGCGGCTAGCTGGGTAATTCCCCCAACCTTTTGTGCAAGTTGGGGTTTTTGGGGACCGGTTGCCGCTTCCTTGAAGCGGCTAGCTGGGTAATTCCCCCTTTAAATTTTGCTTAAGCATGGGGTCAACAGAATGCGCCTCCCTAGGCGAGGTTGTATGACTTCGGGGGAAGGAAACCAACATCCTAGGGTTGAATGACCCTCCATCCGTAAACGGTATGCCATGTGAGATTTCACACTTTTGTGAATTATCTATTGTTGGTCGGAAAATAGAATCGGACTTACACTCTCGGTCACTTGACTGAGGGATGCCATAGTGCTAGCCGGTTGGTTGCACGGCAGCCACCTTATGGGTGCTGGTGACCGGGTAACGAGGTGGAAAGCGTTTGCGTACCATGTCCGGAGGCTGTGTCGGTGTCACGTCATACTTCCCCCGCGTCTTAGCTCTTAGCCGGCTAGTTACGCGGCAACCACCTTGTGGGAGCCGACCACCGAGATGTGATGTGAAAGCTTCACATGTTTCTTTTCCGAAAGCAGTCAAGGTAGTGAATAGTCACATCAAACTTTTTGTGATGTTACGTTCCGTTCGGCTAGTTACGTGGTTGCTGCCTCGTGGGAGCTGGCCACCGGCTAGTGATGTGAATGTTTTCACATGCTTGCTGCAGCTTTCTTGATTTTCGTTGACCTTTTTCAGTTTCTGTGCAACTTTATCGATATTTGTGCCATGACCGTACCTTTTCAAAGTTGTCAGGAATCATTTCAGCTTTCTTGATTTTTGTGCAACCGATTTTTGAACCAGTTGCCGCCTCGGGTTAGCCAGAAACCGAGTGCCAAGTTTTCTATAAATAGAGGGTGAAGGCGTTTGAGATTTCTTCATCTCCTCTTCTCGATCTCATTCTTCACTTCGGTTCTTCTCTTTGATTTTCTTCCATTTCTCTTGCCTTGATTTTACTCTTTCACCATTATCATGCCTCGCACAAAGAACGTTACGGGGCACGTCTAGCGACCTGCTTCCGGGGCTGTGCGGCAATGGCTCGATCTCTTACCGCCCATGCTGAGAAACTTGTTGGCTGAACAACTCGTGTGTCCTAACTGGGCTGAGTCGGCTCGATTGTCCGTCTTCTTCGAACTTGCTGACCACGGCTGCGACGTGTCTTCGGCCGAGGCCATGTCTCGATGGTGGTTGGAAGAGCGGCAACGAGACCCCGGTGCCTCCAGCTCCCAGGTACCGGTGGAAGGCGAGGCGTCGACAGAGGCCCCTCCCTAGAGTTCGCGGTGCCAGATGCGTCGTAAGGTGATGGTGGGCCGGCAACAACGCCTCAGGACTGTATCGGGGCCGTTCGAGATCTCCAATGACGCTGCGTCGGATGCGAAGTCGGCCCAGCTGGCGCCCCCTTGGTATCGGACTCCGATCGGTTCCGAGGAGGCGACGACTGATGGCGTGGCTCCCCCCGAAACCGACTAGGATTTGGCATCCCCTGTTGACGGCCGCTTCGCCGTAAAGACGGTGCTATACGGTAGGCGGCTAGGAAGGTGGTAGCCGGCCCATCTGAAGGCGGCAGCTGTGTGGATCCTCGGTCGAACTCGTTTTTCTTTGTCTTCGGGGGGGCCGGTCCAGGAAGGTGGTAGCCGGCCCATCTGAAGGCGGCAGCCGCATGGATCCTTGGTCGAACTCATTTTTCTTGGTCTTCGGGGGGCCAGTCTAGGAAGGTGGCAGCCGACCCATTTGAAGGCGGCAGCCGCGTGGATCCCCAGTCGAACTCGTTTTTCTTGGTCTTCGGGGGGCCGGTCCAGGAATGTGGCAGCCGGCCCATCTGAAGGCGGTAGCCACGCGCATCCTCGGTCGAACACGTTTTTCATGGTCTTCGGGGGGCCGGTCCAGGAATGTGGCAGCCGGCCCATCTGAAGGCGGTAGCCACGCGGATCCTCGGTCTAACACGTTTTTCATGGTCTTAGGGGGGCCGGTCCAGGAATGTGGCAGTCGGCCCATCTGAAGGCGGCAGCCACGTGGATCCCCGGTCGAACTCATTTTTCTTGGTCTTCGGGGGGTCAGTCCAGGAAGGTGGCAGCCGACGCATCTGAAGGCGGTAGCCGCATGGATCCCAAGCGGAACTCGTTTTTCTTTGTCTTCGGGGGGTCGGTCCAGGAATGTGGCAGCCAGCCCATCTAAAGGCGGCAGCCTCGTGGATCCCCGGTCGAACTCATTTTTCTTGGTCTTCGGGGGGCCGGTCCAGGAAGGCGGCAGCCGCGTGGATCCTTGGTCGAATTCGTTTTTCTTGGTCTTCGGGGGTGCCGGTCCAGGAAGGTGGTAGCCGGCCCATCTGAAGGCAGTAGCTGCGTTGATCCCCGGTCGAACTCGTTTTTCTTTGTCTTCGGGGGGCCAGTCCAGGAAGGTGGCAGTCGACCCATCTGAAGGCGGCAGCCGCGTGGATCCTCGATCGAACTGATTTTTCTTGGTCTTCGGGGTGCCTGTCCAGGAAGGTGGTAGGCTGCCCATCTAAAGGAGGCAGCTGTGTGGATCCCTGGTCGAACTCATTTTTCTTGGTCTTTGGGGGGCCGATCTAGGAAGGTGGCAGTTGGCCCATCTGAAGGCGGTAGCCTCGTGGATCCCCGGTCGAACTCGTTTTTCTTGGTCTTTGGGGGCCGGTCCAGGAAGGCGGCAGCCGACCCATCTGAAGGCGGCAACCGTGTGGATCCCTGGTCGAATTCATTTTTCTTGGTCTTCGATGGGGCCGGTCCAGGAAGGTGGCAGCCGGCCCATCTGAAGGAAGCAGCTGCGTGGATCCCCGGTCATACTCATTTTTCTTGGTCTTCGGTGGGCCGGTCTAGGAAGGTGGCAGCCGGCCAATCTGAAGGCGGCAGCCGTGTGGATCCCCGATCGAACTCATTTTTCTTGGTCTTCGGGGGCCAGTCCAGGAAGGCGGTAGCCGGCCCATTTGAAGGCAGCAGCCGCGTGGATCCCCGGTCGAATTCGTTTTTCTTGGTCTTCGGGGGGGCCGGTCCAGGAAGGTGGCAGCCGGCCCATCTGTTGGTGGTAGCCACGTGGATCCCCAGTCGAACTCATTTTTTTGGTCTTCGTGGGGCTGGTCCAGGAAGGTGGCAGTCAGCCCATCTAAAGGCGGCGGCTGCGTGTATCCCCGGTCGAACTCATTTTTCTTGGTCTTTGGGCGGCCGGTCTAGGAAGGCAGCAGTCGACCCATCTGAAGTTGGCAGCCACATGGATCCCCAGTCGAACTCATTTTTCTTGGTCTTCGGGGGGCTGGTCCAGGAAGGTGGTAGCCGGCCCATCTGAAGGCGGCAGCTGCGTGGATCCCCGGTCGTACTTGTCTTTTATGGGTAGAACTTCTTCTGCTGCGACAAATTGACCGGGCTGAACTCTTGTTGTTGGCTTCCTTGAAAAGGTAAACGGCTCCCCCGCAGAGGATCTTGGTGATGACCTATGGGCCACGCCAGTTTGGGGAGAATTTTCCCGTTGAACCTGTTTGAAAAATGGAGTGATGGACTAGATTACCGGGTTTAAGGAGTCAGGGACGCACCTTCTTGTTGTAAGCCCTTGCCATTTTTCTTTGATAAGTCTGGGCGTGGTTCAATGCCCTCAACCTTCTTTTGTCATGGAGGTTCAGTTGCAGTAGGTGCGATTCTAACCACTAATCATCGAAGTCCGCTGCTTCTTTGAGGATGCGAAGGGATGGAAGTTCTACTTCCACTGGCAACACTGCTTTAGACCCGTATACAAGTGAGTATGGCATTGCTCCGGTAGCTGTCTGCAGGGGTGTCCGGTAGGCCTAGAGTGCGTACGGGAGGTGGTCGTGCCAATCTTTGTGTGTTCGGACCATCTTCTTGAGAATCCAGACTAGCATCTTGTTAGCAGCTTCAACTGCTCCATTCATCTGTGGCCGGTAGGAGGATGCCCTTAGGTGACGAATGTGACACTACTCGAGATAGCTAGTGACCTGCTTGGCTATGAAGTTGGTGCCCTTATCGGTCACTGCCTCGAAGGGGATGCCATACCTGGTGACGATGTTGTTGCGCAAGAACTTCTGGGTGGCGGCTGCCATGACTGTCTTGTAGGATACTACCTCCACCCACCTGGTGAAGTAATCGATGGCCACCAGTATATGCCTGTGTCCATTGGTGGCTATCGGCTTGACCTCACCTACCACGTCTAGCGCGCACATGGAGAATTGCCAAGGAGAAGCCATGTTGTATAATTCCTTGGGGGGTGCATGGATGAGGTTTCCAAGTACCTGGCACTTGTGGCAGCGACGGACATATGCAGTGCAGTCCACTTCCATTGTGCTCCAGTAGTAGCCTTGGAGCATGATCTTTTTCGCCAGGAGGATCCCGTTCATGTGGGATCCGCAGACACCCTCATGGATTTCCTGCATAATCGTGCGTGCCTCGGGCGAGGTTACGCACCGGAGGAGAGTCTGGTTGTGAGATCTTTTGTAGAGCTGTCCCCCGCTGAAGACGTAGCCGGCTACCAGTTTTGACAACGTACGTCTGTCTTGGGTGGTAGCCTCTGGGGGGAACTCTCCGGTCTCCAAGAAGGCTTGTATATCTGAATACCATGGGTGGTCCTCTTACTGTGAGTTCCCCAGGTTATCGTCTGGGGACCTATGGTCTGTATTGTTTGGTTCATCAGTCGAAATCGGTTCTCTGTGTTGATCGATAGTCTGCTGGTTGCTGGTGCGGCTATCCAGAGGCAAAGTTGTGGGTCTGGCATCGGCCTATCTAGGGACTTCTGTAAGGCGGTAGACATCCTCGCTGTAGGCCGGTTGGCGAAGTGTTGTGACTTCCACAGCAATGCTTTGGCCTTCCATGACTGCTACCCATGAGGCTAGGACGGCCAAAGCATCTGCGTATGGGTTACATTTGTGGCTGATGTGTTGGAAGTGGATGAACCAGAAGTCGCTTGCTAATTGCAGTATGAGTTCCTGGTACGGCTGAAGCTTGGGGTCTCGGGTTTTCCACCTGTTGAGGGTTTGAGAAATTACCAGTATGGCGTCGCCGAATACTTGTAGATGGGTGACCCGGAGTTCCAGTGCAAGTCGTAGCCCCATGATACAGGCCTTGTATTTTGCCTCGTTGTGTGAGCATGTGAAGAGAAGTCGCTTGGCTATGGGCAGCATCCTTCCTTGGGGATCCACTAGGACGACCCCTACCCCGCGGCCTTTAGTGTTGACCGCTCCATCAAAGTATAAGATATGGGGTTCTGGTTGGTTAGAAACTGGCTAGTCCAGATCTAGTTGGTCTGCATTCGGCTCGTTGATGGTGAAGATGGGCTCATCATGGAATGAATCCTCCAACGGTTGGTAATCTAGCAAGGGCTGGTGGGCCAGTTGGTCGGCCATGGCATGGGCCTTCATGGATTTCTGGGATATGTACCTGATGTCGAATTCCACGAGGAGCATCTACCATTTCACGCATCTGCCTACCAAGGCCGGCTGGTCGAAGAGGTAGCACAGGGGATCTAGGTGGCTGAGCAACAAAACTGTGGTAGACCACTGGGTAGTGTCGTAGCTTTTTCACCATCCAGACCAGCGAGAGATAATACTTTTCAATCAGCTCATATCTTTCTTCTACCTCAGTAAACTTTTTACTGAGGTAGTATATAGCCTACTCGATCCTGCCAGTGGTGTCATGTTGGCCCAATACTGTGCCTATGGAGGAAGTTGTTACCGACATGTACAAAAAAAGTGGTCGTTCGGGGTGAGGTGGTACGAGAACCGGCAACCGGGATAGCTGATGCTTGATGTGGTCGAAGGCGACTTGGCATTTTATTGTCCACATGAAGCTGGCATTTTTCTTCAACAGCTTAAAGAAAGGCTCGCAGATCGGAGTGAGGCGTGAGATGAAATGCACGATGTATTGTAGCTTTCCTAGCAAGCTCCGTATCTATTGTTCCGTTTGTGGAGGAGGCATGTCTAGGGTTGCTTTTGCCTTGTCGGGATCTACCTCGATGCCCTGTTTGCTGATGACGAAGCCGAGGAGCTTCCAAGTGGTGGCTTCGAATGTTGATTTTGATGGGTTCAATCTGAGCTTGTACTTCCTTAGGCGCTCGAACAGTCTTCTTAAGTGCTTGAGATGCTGGTGCATGCCTTCACTACCATGTCGTCGATGTAGACTTCGACTTCTTTGTGCATCATGTCTTGGAAGAGGGTGGACATGGCTCTTTGGTAAGTAGCACCTACATTTTTGAGCCCGAATGACATCACCCTATAACAGAAGACACCCCAAGCAGATGTGAATGCGGTCGTCTCCTTGTCTTCCTCTGCCATGAGGATTTGATTGTATTTGGAGAATCCGTCCATGAAGGAATATACCCCATACTTGGCGGCGTCATCTACCAAGACATCTATGTGTGGTAGTGGGTAGTCATCCTTAGGGCTAGCTTTATAGAGGTCCCGATAGTCTACACACATGCGTACTCATCCGTCTTTCTTTGGGACGGGTACCATGTTTGCACCCATTCTGGGTAGAAGACAGGCTGGAGGAATCAGACGTTCAAGTGCTTATGGACTTCTTCCTTCAGCTTCTGGGCCCATTCCTGTCTCATTCGTCGAGCTTTTTGCTTCACAGGTTGCGCTTCCGGTTTGAGGGGTAGTCGGTGGACGGCAACCCGTTCATCCAAACCGGGCATGTCTTCATAATTCCACGCAAACACCTCTACGAATTCACGCAGGAGTGTGAGGAGTTGTTATCGGTAGGGCTCAGGCACTTCTTTACTAATTTTTGTTTCTTTTGGATGTTATTCATCCCCAAGGTTTACAAGTTCGATTTCGTCAGCGGACGTTATGCTGGTAGATTCGGTTGGTTGGACCCATGGGCTTTCTTCTTCAGACTCTTGATAAGGATCATTGGTGTCTTCTGTGACTTGTTGACCCTTGGGCTGAAAGGGGGGTTGGATGATGGACCTGGTGGGAGTGGTGTCTGTGGTCTTCCGGCTAGGTGCCGGGTAAGTGGACCGGCTACCGGTCCAAGGTAGCGGTGAACCTCGGGAGTGCTTCAGCGGACATGGCGGTGGACTCACCGTACCCGTCTACTTGAGGTGTCATGCCATCAGACTCCATCTGTTGTTCTGGCCACCGAGCGCTTAAGGAGGATGAGGGGCAGTGCCCCTAGTTCTGTCCCGATGGGTGGAGCTAGCTACCTGGTGGATAGGAGGTAGAAACCGGACGGAGCCCTAGACGGAAAGGCAGCAGACTGGTCACATTCGCCTACTTGAGTGACTGTGGCAGAGGAGGGGCAGAATGCCCCTAGTTCTGCCCCGTGATGTTGGCCAGTATTCTGCTTGTGAAAAAGGTTGCCCAGATTGAGTAGGCTGGCTGCTCCGACTCCATGATGTGGCGCCCCTGATGAGGGTTGATGGTTTTCGGTTGATTTAACTGGTGCCAAGTGAGAGACTTGGTATGATTGCCAAGTCTCGGTTGACTTGGTCGGGTTGCCAAGTCAATGGCTACTGAGGACGCAGCTGCCGGCGCACTTGTGCGTGCGATGCCAAGCCCTGCTGTTGAAGGAACGGGTTCGGGCGTGAGTCGCACGGAAGCCATCAGGCTTGCCTCTTGACGTTGATGACCTACAAACCTGGAGTGTACTCACCTAGGTCATTAGGTGGGTGTTGCGGTGCTAGGTTGAAGGAGAGGGGGAAGGAGCGCACCTTGTCGTCTCCTTTCCTTGTACAAACCAGTTGGACGCAACGTCCATTTCCAAGGTTCCTCCCTATAGAATGGGTGATGGTGAGGGAGGTTGGTGAAGGGCTAGATCCTTAGTGCATACCGGGGATTCTCCGAACAATTGCAACAAACCGTCCTCTGGCTCCTGGCTTGGCGGCGGGTTGTCCTCCCAGGGTTCCATGCACCTAGATAGATAGTCGAAGGTGGCTGGGTTCGGGAGACCGAGTGGTGAGGTGACGGTTGGTTCCGGTGTCGGTTGTTGCAACCCCAAAGGTGCTACAGTAGCTACAGATTGTCCCTGGTGGTAGTAGTTCTCCCCTAGAATGACAATGACCTCCCCTTTCCATAGGAACTTAAGCATCCTATGAAGGGTGGAAGAGACAATGGAATTTTGGTGGAGAAACGGGCGGCCCAGGATAAGATTGTAGCTCAGGGGAATGTCTACCATGTGCACAGGAACCTTGAAGGCAAATGGTCCGGTGACGAGGGGGAGGATGACTTCACCTTTGGCTTCGTGAAGAGTGCTGTTGAACCCTCTCATCACCCGGTCGGTGGTGAGCAAGTCTTGTTCTTTGATCCCCAGCTTGTGTAGGACTTGTAGCGGGCACAGGTTTAACCCAGATTCGTCGTCGATCATTACCATGGGGATGCAGAGGTCCTTGTATTGTACTCGAATGTACAAGGACAGGTTGTGGTCGGTCTCGGCCGATGGGAGGTCTTGATCTGAGAAGTAGATGAAGGAGGGGACCATTATTGTGGCAACAATTCCTTCTATGGCCCCGGGAGCGAGACCTTGGTCCACTTTTGCTATCTGTAGTGCTTTGAGGAGAGTTTCCCGGTGCTCGGTAGAGGATTGGAGCAGATCCCAAAGGGAGATGTCTACCCGTATACAAACAGTCCTGCTGTTCCTGGGATGGAGATCCCTCCAAGACGTGACTTTGGCTGATATACTTGGCCAGGCCTGGTTATAGCCGTACATGTGGATGGCTGTTCTATCCCTTTGCCTTTGTGTAGTTCAGAAGTGGGTGCGGCCAGAGGGGAGGGCCTGGTGAACTGTTGCTTTGCCAGGTGTGCTTGGAGTGGTGCCAACATTGCAGCCGCTTGAGAGACCGTGCCAGCTGGAGTGCCGGTCGTGTGAGCAAAGCCGACGGCTGAGGCTTTGGGGATTGGAGGTACTGCCGGGATGACTACCCTGACTGGGGCAGCAGGTGAGTAGAGAATTACCATGGGCTGGGCTCGTATGGTTTTCCAGGCGGCCCACTCCCTTGATGCGGCAACCGGTTCTCTTGACGTGGCAACCGTAGGTGCCACCCGAATGAAGAATTTTCCTACGAGTGGGGATGACGCCTGTTGTGGTGTAGGCTTTGAAGACTTCCTCCTTCTCCGGTGGCCGCTGATGGTGATGATGGAGGTTCGGAGTTGTTGGTAGTTTGGCCAGAGTTCTTCAAGCGTCGGCGGGTGGTTAGCCGAATGGATGAGGTTGACGAGGTTCAGCTAGGGAGTTCCTGCATCTAGCAGCCGTGTCGAAGGGAGGGATCTTCTTGTCCGTTGTCGTGTAACATGAGAGAACTGGATATGGGACTCAAGGTACTGTTGGGGAAGGTGTTAGGCACCCCCAGACAACCTAGGCAATCCCGGCCTCTCTCCGGCTCTAAAATGGAAAACTACGATAGTCAGTCTGGCCACACATGACCTTATCCTAAAAAAACTTTCTAGGGCCACTGGATAGCCAGTTGGATATACCGGCTGCCGCGTCCTATCCCCATAATAGAGATGAGAACTTGCATTATTACTTGGTCGGGGCCGGCAAGGATGCATGCCAGAGATGACATCTCGGAAAACTTTCTAGGGCATTGGGAATGTAGACTTACATTTCCCGGAGATCGGGGACCGGCTACCAGTTTTTTATACCGGTTCGTTGGAGGGAGGCCGACTGATTCCCCAAACCATCTACGCAAAGATGGTTTTTCGAGGAATCGGCAGCTGGTTATTTGTACTGGCTTGCCGCAAGCTGGTTGGCTCCCTGAATCATCTATGTAAAGATGGGTTTTTGGGGAATCGGCAGCCGGTTGTAAGTATCGGCTTGCCGGTGGCAAGCCGGTTGGTTCCCTGAACCATCTATGCCAAGATGGGTTTTCGGGGAACCGGTGGCCGGTTATTTGTATCGGCTTGCCGCCAGCAAGCCGGTTGGCTCCCCGAATCATATGTGCAAAGATGAGTTTTCGGGGAACCGGTGGCCGGTTATTTGTACCGGCTTGCCGTTGGCAAGCCAGTTGGCTCCCCGAATCATCTATGTAAAGATGGGTTTTCAGGGAACCAGCGGCTGGCTATTTGTACCGGCTTGCCAGCGGTAAGCCGGTTTACTCCCCGAATCATCTGTGCAAATGTCGTCCGCTAAAGCATGGGGGTTTTAACGGAGGGCTTGTATTTCCCAGAAAACTAGAATCATTGGGTTGTGCTTCTTCGTACACCCGAACGACCACCGTCGGGTTGTGCTTCTTTGTACACCTGAATGACCACCGCCAGCTTCCTTGCTGGTGGTGTCACCCCGAAAATCTTTTCGGGGCATTGGGAGGGTAGACTTACGCCTCCCGGAAAAGAAACGGGAACCGTCGAGTTGTACGTGTTTGTGCACCTGAACGGCCACCGCCGGCTTCCTTGCCGGTGGTGTCATCCCGAAAATCTTTCCGGGGCATCGAGAGGGTAGACTTACGCCTCCCGGAAAAGAAACAGGCACCATCGGGTTGTTCGTGTTCGTACACCCGAACGGCCACCGCCGGCAAGGAAGTCGGCGGCCTCTTCTCAGAGGGGCAGAAGCGAGCATCACCAGTGTCCAAACGAAGGTTTCTCCGTGGGGTGGAAAACTTACTGAATGGGGTGTGAGGCCGCTTCTTCTTTAAGGGGTCGCCTTCCTTCTTTGGGGCGCCTGAAGATGGAAGCCGGCGTGAATCCCGGTTTGATTACACGATCTGCATAATTTATTGATTTGAGAGATTTAAGTGATTAAATCTCGTTGTATCTCCTAATTGATTCAGCTTGCCTTTCCAGGTAGTTACCCAGCAGCCGCTACGTTGTAGACGGAAGCCAGCTGGTCCTCCGAACATTTGTGCCAATGGGGATTTTGGGGGACCAGTTGCCGCTTCCTTGAAGCGGCTTGCCAGGTGATTCCCCCAACCTTTTGTGCAAGTTGGGGTTTTTGGGGATCGGTTGCCGCTTCCTTGAAGCGGCTTGTCGACGGCTAGCCGGGTGATTCCCCCAACCTTTTGTGTAAGTTGGGGTTTTTGGGGATCGGTTGCCGCTTCCTTGAAGCGGTTTCCGGCGGCTAGCCGGGTAATTCCCCCAACCTTTTGTGCAAGTTTGGGTTTTTGGGGACCGGTTGCCTCTTCCTTGAAGCGGCTTGCGATGTGATTCCCCCAACCTTTTGTGCAAGTTGGAGTTTTTGGGGACCGGTTGCCGCTTCCTTGAAGCGGCTTGCCGGCGGCTAGCCTGGTGATTCCCCCAACCTTTTGTACAAGCTGGGGTTTTTTGGGACCGGTTGTCGCTTCCTTGAAGCGGCTTGCCGGCGGCTAGCCAGGTAATTCCCCCAACCTTTTGTGCAAGTTGGGATTTTTGGGGACTGGTTGCCGCTTCCGTGAAGCGGCTTGCCGGCGGCTAGCCGGGTGATTCCCCCAACCTTTTGTGCAAGTTTGGGTTTCTGGGGACCGGTTGCCGCTTCCTTGAAGCGGCTTGCCAGCGGCTAGCCGGGTAATTCCCCCAACCTTTTGTGCAAGTTTGGGTTTCTGCGGGTCGGTTGCCGCTTCCTTGAAGCGACTTGTCGGCTGCTTGCTGGGTAATTCCCCCAACCTTTTGTGCAAGTTGGGGTTTTTGGGGACCGGTTGCCGCTTCCTTGAAGCGGCTAGCCTTGTAATTCCCCCTTTAAATTTTGCTTAAGCATGGGGTCAACAATAAGGGTAAAGTAAAAATAAAGAAAATGAAAATGGAAAGAACACCTAGTGCTTCACTGTAACTTCTTCCTTCGAAACTTGCTCAGGTTTGGAACTTCTCTTTGTCTTTACTTCTGGTCCACTAGGTCGTCAATCTGGCAGGCCTTTATTTCGACCTTGTAGTGAGATTTTGCGTGTCACTTCGCAATTACACTAAGGAACAGGGGAAGATGCAGTCGGCGTCGAGAGTCTCTCCTTCAAGGATATGCTAAGGTTGAGAAAAGAATAGTAAATGCACTACGTGAATGATTGGAGAAGAGGAGGTCGTCAATCTCCTCACAGAAGAAGTGAATGGGTGGAAGGTGGAAGATGGAGAAGATGGAGAATGCTCTGTAAATGGCAGATGGAGGAAGAAGAAGGAGGGGTAGTTTCATGGCTACAGGACTGTTTTATCGATGAGAGGAATGGTAGTTCACAAGCTAGTAGTTAACAAGGGGCA
>JAMKPZ010015646.1:0-29033 GCA_024699675.1 Amphibolis antarctica | reverse complement strand
AAGATGGAATTTTTGTTTCCAATGTGACTAATGTGAATATATATTTAACACCTAAATATATATTTGAGAGCCTAGGATTAAGAGATGTGGGTATAGAGATTTTAGAATCTTCTACAATGGCAGATTGATTAGAATGGGATATGAAGAACTGTATGGCCATAAACCCTCAGATTAACTTGTTTAATAGGTGCAACCAAATGAATTGAAAGTCTCATATGGTTGCATTGATCTTGATTAGAACCATATATCAAAGATTTGAACATGATGTAGAATTGTCTATCTTTGTAAAGATTGCAACCTATGCTGTACTAAATAGGATTCAGGTGAACTGGTATAGAATTTTCATTTCAAAGATCACTAGCATCAAAAATAAATTATTCTATGGTGATCTAATCTACCAGTTGGTGTCAAGTTCCTCTGATCTATTAGATTGGGCAGTAAAGAAGTTAAAATCTAGGGTGTTGACTGCCAAAGACTTGAAACAATTCTCTGCAGAGGATTAATCGACACCATAGCTGCATAGTGAACCATCCACATCCCAACAGAGAGGATCAGCCTCTATATTAGAAAAGGTGGACACTGTGATAGAACAACTGGCTACTCTGCAAGTAGAAGTTGCAGAATTGAAATCCAGATTCCTAGAGCAGTGATAGATATATATTTTTTCTTTTGATGATGATGTAATTCAGCATTTGGGGAGAAAACTCTCCTTTAATGTAATATTTAAAATTTTTTAATGAAATGTGTTTTTAGATAGTTGTATTTTGTCTATAGTTCCAATTTTTGCATGTTTTCTTTTAAGTTTGTGTGTAATTACATAATTCAATTTTAAACAAGTAATATTTTTAATCCCTTTCGAAATTTTTCTTTTTAAGTTCATATTCTGATGGATTAACACAACACTTGTTAAATTAAACCATTTTAGAGAATTTAAGCTTTCCTTTTTCTGTTAAACATACCTGATACGATCATATATAATAAATGATTGCAATTCAAAATTTTTGATCTCTGTCATTAAGTTCACTTAATTGTAATTATCTTTAACCTCATTTGAATTATGAAATAACCCTTCTAAATTCATTCAAATGATTAACCTTGTTTAATTTTATTAAACCTTTCGATTAAAAACTTTCATTTTCAGTAAAGAGAGTCGTATTTGGTTTAGAGGGGAATAATCCTCGCATAAGTTTGTGGGTAAACAAGATAACCCTCGAACTTACTTGTGGCTTATCCCCACAGTTTTTTACTTTTCTTTTTCTTTTTTTCTTTCGATTCGGTTCGAAGGTAAACAGGATAACCCTTGAACTTACTCCGTGGGTAAACTAGATAACCCACGAAGCAGCTACTACTATAATATTTTAACATTACGACCTAGTTTGAGGGTAAACAGGATAACCCTCGAACTAACTTTGTGGGTAAACTAGATAACCCACGAAGCAACTCAAAGTAAAATGCAATAGCAGTTTGAATTAAACTCTTTTTAGAAACATTATATTCTTTTCTTTTGGTTTTTGTATATTTATATATTTTATTTTATTTTTCTTTTTTTTTATTATATATATATTACTTTACTCTCCTTATAATGCTACGAACACCACTTCTTTCCTCTTTGAAAATTTTAGAAAATGTTTTAATCTTTGACCATTAACTTTAAAAATTTCATGCCTTTGCAGATCTTCCAAATCAACTGCTCTATAAGGATAAACATATTTAACAATAGATAGACCAGTCCATCTGGATTTCAATTTTCCTAGAAAAGAGTGTAGTCATGAATTATATAATAAAACTTCTTGCCCTTTTTCAAATATTCTGTGTATAATTCTTTTATCATGCCATGTTTTCATCCTTCCTTTAGCTATTTTTGAATTTTCATAGGCCATGTTTCTTAATTCCTCTAATTCTACTAATTGCACTTGTCTATTACTACCTGCTGCTTTTATACGTAAGTTTAGTTGCTTAAGTGCCCATAATGCTTTATGTTCTAATTCCACAGGTAAATGACAAGCCTTGCCATATACTAATTTATATGGAGTTGTCCCTAATATTATTTTATAAGCTGTTCTATATGCCCAAAGAGAATCATCTTGCTTATCAGACCAGTCTCTCCTAGTGGTGTTTACTACTTTTTCTAAGATTCCTTTAATTTACTTGTTGGCACTTTCAACTTGTCCACTTGCCGCCGGCATGCCGGTATCCAACCCTGGCAGCTAGCTCCTTGTTGGTCCATGCTTAAATGGGCCGATCGGGCAGCCAACTAGCCCACCGCCGGCATGATGGTATCCAACCCCGGCAGTCAACTCCCTATTGGCCCATGCTTAAACGGGTCGATTGGGCAGCTAGCCGACCCACTGCCAACATGCCGGTATCCAACCCCGACAGCTGGCTCCCTATTGACTCATGCTAAAACGGGCCAAACGGGTGGCCAGTCGGCCCACCGCCGGCATGCCAGTATCTAACCTCGGTAGCCGGCACCCCATATTCCCCAAGCTAAGTGGACATGCTCCGCCGTTATGCAATGGCTGGGTAAAGCTAGCCGGCTGACTACCGACACACCGATAAAACACCCCAGTGGCCGACCTCTAACTCTCCCACCAACGTGCAGGTACGTTCATCAACACACCTAGTCTGACCTCTAGGATAAACACGTGGTAGCCGGACTCCTACCTGGTGCAAATCTTCGGCTATCTACTACAACCTATTCCCCCGAATCACCAGCAAAAAATTCCTGGTGGACCCTAATCCCAACCAGCCGACATTCGACTATCACACAGCGGCTACTGGCTAGCCACCTAGAAAGGCAAGTCAAATCGATTAGAAAGATACGATGAGATTTAATCACTTAAATCTCGCAATCAATCAATCACACCGATCGCGTGATTGAACCGAGACATACGTCGGGTTTCCATCCACGGATCCCCCAAAGATGGAAGGTAATCCCTTATAAAAAATGGACCTTCTACCCCATTCGACCAAGCTTCCCACCCATCTTGAAAGACGCTGGTTCGGACATTGGAGACGCTCTTCAAATGCTTCGCACGACACTTCAGACGACTGGTCAGAGGTTCTGAAGGAGAAGAGCTACTCGGAGCCCGGACGCCCTCTCACTGCACCGGAGCGAGGACTCTCGACTGCTGCCGACAACTCCCTGCAGGTAAGTCCCTTTATCCTCCACCATCGTTTGTATGATTTAGCTTCGTTTTTCTTGAGTCTCGACCATGCTAGACCTTCCCTACACAAGGGAAAGGTTGGAGGATATGCCTGAGTGTCATTCCTTCGGATACACTTCTGAAGGTACTGGCAACCTCCCTCCCAGCCAGGTGAATCCACTCAGTATGGTTGAGATCAGTTCGATCACGATCCTTTTTATCAGGTCCTTTTCATGGAAACTCACATTGTCTTACGTGCTCTACAAATGCATCGTCGAGTTTTCCCATCCTTTTCTTTTGAAATGATTAGCCATCGTTAGATGCACCATCTCCGCTTAGAGATGGTCGTCTCCCAGAAGGTGTCCACCTCTCCTGTCTCTCGAGACTAGGTGTAGAAATCTCTACACCCGAAGGTTGAGGTGGAAACCGGGTTAACATCCGATCCTAGATTCGGATACCCGGTAGGCCAACGAGTAGACCTACCGAACTTCTGGCTATTTAGTTAGAAGTCCATTACAGGGCTACCACATCTACATTCAAATTTTTATCCATTTTACACCTACTTCCCTAGGGGAAGCAAAACTGCTCTCCCAATGCCTTGGAAAGGTTTCAGAGATGAGGACGTCGACATGCATCGTCGCCGACACCGACCGTCTGAGTGTATGAGCATATACACCTCAACAGTTCCCTTTTATTGGGAGAGGCAAAGTTGTCCTCCTGATGCCCTAGAAAGGCTTCCGAGATGAGGCCGCCGGCATACATTCTTGCCGACACCGATCGTCTGGGTGTATGAGTATATACACCCGATGGTTCCCTTTTACTGGGAGAGGCAAAGCTGTACTCCCGATGCCTTGGAAAGGATTCTGGGATGAGGCCACCGGCATACATCCTCGCCGGCACCGACCGTCCGGGTGTGTAACTTCTCTTTCATCCGGCTATCACCTAGAAGCCCATGGGTTCTCGCCGGCCCCACCAGCGGATGGACCGAGGTACAGAGAATTGAAAGGTGATTGTGTGAGTGCATTACCACGTGGGGTGGATGGCTCGTTGAACGGAGTCGCCACCTTATTTTTGGGTAGAAAACAAGGAAAATTGGATGGGGAAGTGTCGTTCCACCATTGAAAAAAATAAAATCATGAGAATGACAATAAATTATGTAACGCTATAGGAAACATGAGAGAACTGGATATGGGGCTCAGGTTACTGTTGGGTAAGGTGTTAGGCACCCCCAGATAGCCCGGGCCATCTCGGCCTCTCCCCGACTCTAAAAACGGAAAACAACGACAGTCAGTCCAGCCACACATGGCCTCATCCTAGAAGACTTTCTAGGGAATCAGGAGGAATAGTCTTATCTCTTCCGGTGAAAGCAAGTGAGGGTCGACCAATGCGAGGATTTGCAAGGGGTCCGATGATAAACTGGAGAAAGAAAGACACAGCGGTCACCATTACGGACCTTTCAGCTGAAGAGCTGAAGGTCGAGTGAGGCAGCCGGCTGGGCCGCCGGATAGCCGACTAAAGGAACCGACTACCGTGAAATACTCCCCCTCCTTGACTAGGGACAAGAATTCATGTTCCCCGAACGGTCGCCACTGGCAAGGATACATGCTAGTGGCATCTTCCCAGAAACCTTTCTGGGGCATCGGGAGGTGGTCTTACACCTTCCCGGAGAAACGAGAATTGTCGGGTCGTACTTGTTCATATGCCTGAATGGCTGCCACCGGCAAGGATACTTGCCGATGGCGTCATCTCGGAAACCATTCCGAGGCATCGGGAGGGTAGACTTACACCTCCTAGAAAAAATGGGAACCGTCGGGTCGTACATGTCCATACGCCCGAATGACTGTCGTTGGCAAGGATGCATGCCGGTGGCATCATCCCAGAAACCTTTTCAGGGCATCAGGAGGGTAGACTTACACCTCCCAGAAAAAATGTGAACTGTCAGGTCGTACATTTCCGTACGCCTAAACAGCCACCACCGGCAAGGATGCATGCCGGTGGCATCATCCCAGAAACCTTTCCAGGGCATCGGGAGGGTAGCCTTACACCTCCCAAAAAAATATGCGGAAAATGGATTAAAAAAACCGTAAAACACGTCGGGAAACTGTGAGTTTCCTCGTAAAAGGACCCGACGAAGGGGTCGCGATCGAGCTGAACTCGACCATGCTGGGTGGATTTACCTGACCGGTAGGGAGGCTACCGGTACCTTCGAAAATCACTCGAAGGAATGACATCCGGGCATGTCCTCCGATGTTTCCTTTGCATGGGAAAGTCCTAGCATGGTTGGGGCTCAAGAAAAACGTCGTTAAATCATATGTAAAATGACAAGGAAGGAAGGACTTACCTGCAGGGAGTCGTTGGCGATGATCGGAAGTCCTCACTCCGGTGCAGTGAGAGGGCGTCTGGGCTCCGAGCGGCTCTCCTCCTTTAGAACCTCCAACTAGTGTCTTCTCCAAGGGGTGAAAGTGTGCCTCTATGGGAGGGGGAGGCCCTCTTTTTATAACGGGTTACCTTCCTTCTTTGGGGGGATCCAAAGATGGAACCCGACGCATATCTCGGTTCAATCACATTGTCGGCGTGATTGATTGATTGCGAGATTTAAGTGGTTAAATCTCGTCGTATCTTTCTAATTGAGTTGGCTTACCTTTCTGGGTAGTTAACTGGTAGCCGCTACGTGGTAGGCAGATACCAACAAAGGGGAGCATGTTGGCTTAGTTAGGGGTTTTGGGGAGCCGGCTGCCAGATTTTTGTACCGGTATGACGGCGGCGGGCCAGCTGGTCCCCTGATCCTTCTATTCAAGTATGGACTTTGGGGAGCCGGTTGCCAGATTTTTGTACTGGTATGCTAGCGGTGGGCTGGCTGGTCCCCCGATCCTTCTGTTCAAGTATGGGTTTTGGAGAGCCGACTGCTAGATTTTTGTACCGGTATGCCGGCGACGGGCCGGCTGGTCCCCCAATCTGTCCGTTTAAGCATGGAGTCAACAGAATGCCCTTCTCTAGGTGAGGTTGTATTACCTTGGTGGAAGGAAACCGACATCCTGGGTTTGAATGACCCTCCATGCGAGAGTGGTAAGCCATGTGAGATTTCACACTTTGTGAATGTATCGCTGGTTATAAAATAGAGTCGAGCTTATACTCTCGGTCACCTAACCAAGAGATGCCAAGAGTGGTGTTAGCCGGCTGGTTGTACGGCAGCCACCTTATGGATGCCAACAGCCGGGTGACAAGGTGGAAAGTGTTTGCCTGCTGTGTTCGAACACTGGTGTCAGCATTGCGTTGTACTTTCCTTGATTTTAGCTCCTAGGCGGCTGGTTGTGTAGCAGCCACCTTGTGGGTGCCGGCAATCGAGTGGTGACGTGAAAGGCTTCACGTGCTTGCTTTGCGAAAATTGTCGTTGATGCAGTGAATAGTCACGTCGTACTTTCCTCGATTTTACCTCCCAGCCAGTTGGTTGCATGGTAGCCACCTTGTGGGTGCTGGAAAGTAGGTGGTTGCATGAAATGCTTCACGTGCTTGCTTTGCGAAAGCTGTCATTGATGCAGTGAATTGTCACGTCGTACTTTTCTTTGATTTTACCTCCCAGCTGGCTGGTTGCGCAGCAGCCACCTTGTTGGTGCCGGCAACCGGGTGGTGACATGAAAGGCTTCACGTGCTTGCTTTGTGAAAGCTACCGTCGATGCAGTGAATGGTCACGTCGTACTTTTTTTTGATTTTACCTACCAGTCGGTTGGTTGCATGACAGCCACCTTGTGGGTGCCGACAACTGGGTGGTGACATGAAAGGCTTCATTTGTGTAGCAGTCATACCATTCACAGTTGTCAGGAATTGTTTCAGCTTTCTTGATTTTCGTTTAACCGATTTTTGAACCAGTTGCTGCCTCATTTGGCCGGAATCCAGGTGATGGATTTTCCTATAAATAGGAGGTGAAGTCATTTGAAATTTTTTCATCTCCTTCTCTTGTTTTCCTCCTTCGTTGGTCTCTTTCCCTTAACTTTTCTTCATCCTTCTGCTCTCCTTCAACATTATGATGCCTTGCACGAAGAATGTTCTGGGCCATGTTTGACAATCGACTACTAGGGTCGTGCAACAGTGGCTCGACCTTTTGCCATCGACGCGGAAGAACTTACCGGCAAGGGAGCTTGCTGACCGAGCTGAGTCTGCCCATTTGTTCATCTTTTTCATGCTTACGGACAACGGCTGCAAGCCTTCTTCGGCCAAGGCCATTTTCCAATGGTGGCTGTCGAAGCGGCTAAGAGATTCTGGCACCTCCAATTCTTGTCCACCGGTGGGGGATGCGAAAGGCGAGGCATCGGTGGAAGCACCTGCCCAGAGTTCGTGGCATCAGATGTGCCGCAAGATGATGGTGGACCAGCAACGGCGTCTCCCCGGGACTTCGTCGTTGCCATTGGAAATCCCCGACTACATAGCATTAGATGCGGAGTTGGTTTAGATGGTGCTGTCATGGTACCACATGACGACCGGCTCTGAGGAGGTGGCAGCCGATGGCGTTTCCCCCCAGACACCGACCAAGAGTTGATGCTCCCTGTGGACAGTCGCTTGTCCGTGAGGAGTGTTCTATACGGACGGCTAGCTAATTTCGACTGGCTGCCGGAGGTGGAGCAGCTATTCGCCACATAGGGCCTGCTTCCCTTCATTCGAGACTTCCACTGTGTGGAGATCGTCCCTGGTCTGGTGGCCGACATGTACTACAACCTGTCGGAGGTGGAGTTGCAACTCGTCCTGGGCATTTAGTCCGTGCCAGTGGAATTCTCCGACGAGCTCCTATTCGAGGTGTTGAGCTTCCGCTTCACCGGATTGGACATCTTATCCCCCCTACCAAGCCTCCCCTGGAGTATCAGTGACATCAACGCAGCAGTTGTCGCGGAAGCCGACTCGGAACAGCGGGTCGTCAAGGCCCGGGACCTGAACCCGGTCGCCCACCTAGTTTCCTTTGTCCTCAACAACACGATCCTCCCAAAGGGAGGACATTGGGATGAGATCAGCGTGGTGACCTATCTTGCGACTTTCGTGGTGATTTCAGGTTGCCAGGTGAACTGGGCAGTGGCGGTTCGGTGCGAGATGCGTGGGGTGATCTACCCAGGCCGGCGGCCTCCCAACCAGTTGCTGTTCGGGGAGGCGATGGTCGAGCTGGTCGGCTTCCTGCGCGTTTCAACCAGCGGCCGGTAGAAGGTTCCGCTCCAGACTTGGCCCATCACATCTGTCGATCTTGGCCGTTATGAGAGGCTCGCCTCTAAGCGAGCCAGCTCGTCATCTGACGGGCGGTCGACTGGGCGCCGACCCACTGCTTCTACTGCTACTTCACCAGGTTCGGTTGTCAGTCTGTCTACCATGGAGTCGCTCCTCGACGACTACTTGCACACGGTGATGGAGTGGCTCAATGCCTAGGTCAACGTCCTTGTGCAAATAATGAGCCGTGAGGAATGGTTAGTCAGATGGAGGTCGGGGAGGCTGCACGAGAGCAACAGAGGCGCGAGCGTCGAAGGTTCGAACCCTGGAGGACTAGCGACGAGGATTAGCCTCATGTATCTGTCTATCTCGTGGCTGTACTTTAAACCATAAATAATATCAACTTTGCTTAACTAAATTTTTCGTATAAACTATGTCCCTAAGAATTTGTGCGTGTACGAGAGTGAGGTGCGGGCAGTGATATGAAGAGAGCGTTCGTACCACGGTGGGAATGCCGGGTGCCAGCACAAGTTGGGTCCTCAAGGCAGTTGCTGGTTGATGGTACCGGGCAACCGGCTATTCCCTCTCACCATCGGTCGATCTTACCTCTAGGCACCTGCGTTCGGCGAGCGGCTACTAGCTAATTTACCCGGCAGCCCTTCATTTCCCCGTGTAACATTTCGTCTGGCTCTGATCCTTGCCATGGCGTCCAACTGTCTGAGTTCGGTAATGTGTGGGGGGCCCTTGTTCGTTCCTACGAGGGGTGGTTAGTGGTCTGCCATTGTACGCAGTTGAGGTGCTGACCATTCCCTGGTAGCCATGACTGGTGAGCAGCAGCCGGTTGATTTACCCGACAACCCACTCTTTTTTTGCGTGACATCTAGTCTCGTGCAGGTTGTGGTTTCGGTATCCAACTGTTTGAGTTGGGCGATGCGCGTGGGCAAGCCTCTCTCGTTCCTGCACGGAATGGTTAGTGTTCTGGTGTGGGATGTGTCGAGGTGTTAACCATCCCTAGGTAGCCGTGACTGGTGGGCGGTGGCTGATTGATTTACCCGGTAGCCCACTCTTTTTCTGCGTGACATCTTGTCTCGTGTGGGTTGTGGTCCATTGCATCCAGCTGTCTGAGCGGGGCGACGCACGTGGGCAAGCCTCCCTCATTCCTACACGGAACGGTTAGTGTTCTGGCGTGGGATGTGTTGAGGTGTTGACCATCCCTGGGTAGCCATGATTGGTGGGAGGTGGCCGGCTGATTTACCCGGCAGCCCACTCTTTTTCCGCGTGACATCTTGTCTCATGCGGGTTGTGGTCCGGGTGGCCGTGTCTCCTAAGCGGCAGCCAGCTGAACTATCCGACTGGCTTGTTTACCTGCACACTCATTTGTACGTTAGTTTCCTAAGGTGAGGAGGGAGTGTTGTTCCCTCCCCTTATCTGTGAATATATGTGGTGAGTTGTGTGAAGAAGCTGAGACACTCTCCGATGACCCTCTTTCCCATGTTTCGTCTTGTTAATTCTGTAGAGGGGTTTTTAGGTGGCTGCCTGCGATGGAGCCTGCACAAGGTAGCTCTTCTGACCCAATCCTGCTATCTGGACCTTCAGGGGAATGAAAGGTGTCTCACCTCACATCAAAAGATAACCGCTGGACATTCACGTAGGTGAGTTTGGAAATGTGGTTCCCTTGTCCAGCGGAAGCGACCCTTAGGCGACAAAGATAGGTCAAGAGGAGAGATCCGAGAGCTATCCTTTTGCCCATAGTTATGCTGTTTCTTCCTCACAAGTTCGCTCTGGGGTTGTAGAGATGACAGATAGAACTATGCGGGTTCCGAAAACGTGGGCATCGGAACCCGAGGGTGGAAGCAACTTTCAGCGGGATGCCAAGCCCAATGCTGTTGAGGACGCAGCTGCTGGTAGGTCTTTTGTAAGGGATGCCAAGCCCAATGTTGACGACTTAGCAGGGATGTCAAGCCCTAGGAAAAGAGAAAAAGGGAGAAGTGGGTGTCGGCAAATGGGTTCCGGCACCCGGTTGTGTTGGCGGACATTGATGGGTTGCCAAGCCCTGAAAGAAGGGGATACTTGGTCAATTGCGACAAGCCAGGTATTAGACTGCTAACAGACAATGGAATCCTAGGATCTACCCTTCCCTTATATAGGAGTTTGTATGCTTTCAGGACTCAGCAAAAAGTAACTTTTCGTTTTCTTTTTCCTTTTCTCTTTTTTTTTTTTTTTCTTTTTTTCTTTTCTCTTTTTTTTTCTTTTTCCTTTCTCTTTTCGTTTTGTTTGTTTTTTTTTCCTTTCTCTCTTCTTTTCTATTGAAGAAGGATTCTAGCAATTGACTTTTCTTCTTCTCTCTTTTGTTTTTTCGTTCTTTTCTATTACAAAATAGAAGATAAGAAAACTGAATAAAAGAATGCTACTAGCCCTCCCAATGTGCTGTTGGCAAGCAAAAATAAGCCGACGTTGTCCTGGCTGGGGCCAAGGGGGAATACCATACCTAGAGGGAGCCAAAGTTTGTGATCTCCCTCATTGTCGAGTGGCACTTAGGCTAGGTAAAAATGGGAGGTTGGATACTCATTTGAGGGGAGAAGTGATCTCCCGTTGGTATCTCGTAACCACTCAAAATCAGCAAAGACCATGGGGATAAGGACGAACCTGGATTACTAACCTTGTTCCATCTTTGTGGCATCGAAGTTAAACAAGATGGGCGCTCGGGTTTTCGATGTAGAAATCTGGATGTAGTTGGTGTCACTCCTGGGGTTGGTAGTTCGTCCCAGAGGTCCGAATAGCACTTCTTGAGTCGGATGTGCCGCCTACTGCTACAAACTATTCTCACTGCCGGCTATGGATGTGGCTGTCAGGTATGTCAGAGGTGGTAGCCGGTGGTAGGCTAGTTGGACAGTGGAGCGTGTAAGTATTGGGCAATAGGTTGTGGATGACGACCGGGTCATTTTTCAGCTTCTTGGTGTTTCTTTCGGTGAATGGTGAGCCGGTTGTTTCGTGGTTCTGAGACTAAGGGGGACGTGGACATGTTCTGATGGGATGTGACTTGGAACATACCCGAACATGTGGGGTGAAGTTTTGGCTAGTTTTGCTGGCCCTCTTCCTTTCCAACATGGACGAGGTAGGACGGCTAAATGGTTGGACCTACTTATCTTGTGCGCGTCGTGCGTGCATCATGTGACATGTGAGTCATAAGAGGGAATTCACCGAGGAAAGGAGTGTACCTGTCTGGACCTGACCTCTCTGTACCCTCTCTTTCATCTGGCTATCACCTGGAAGCCCATGGGCTTCCACCGGCCCCACCAGTGGATGGGCCGAGGTATAGAGAATGGAAATGTGTTTGTGTGGGCGCATCACCTTGTGGGGCAGATGGCTCATTGAATGGAGTCGCCACCTTATTTTTGGGTAGAAAACAAGGAAAACTGGATGGGAAAGTGTCCTTCCACCATCATAACAATAAAACCACGGGAATTACGTAAAATTGTGTAACATGAGAGAACTGGATATGGGGCTCAGGGTACTGTTGGGGAAGGTGTTAGGCACCCCCAGACAGCCCGAGTATTCCCGGCCTCTCTCTGGCTCTAAAAATGGGAAACTACGATAGTCAGCCTGGCCACCTATGGCCTCATCCTGGAAAACCTTCCAGGGCATCGAGAGGGATAACTTCATCCCTTCCAGTAAAACAAACGAGAATTGAGTAAAACAAACAAGAATCGAACAAAGTGGGGATCCATATCGGATCTAGCAACAAATGGGGGAGAGAAAGACATGAAGGTCACCCATTCAGACTTCTCGGCAGAAGAACTGAAGGTCGGGTGAGGCGGCTGGCTGAATACACCGGCTGCTGCGTCATACCCCCCCCCCTTTTTGACTAGAGAGGAGAATTTACGTTACACTTGGCCGGGGCCAGCACGGATGCTTGTCGGTGGCCTTATCCCTGAAAGGTGGCTCTGTTCTTTTCGAAAATCAAGAACCGTCGGGTTGTACGTTTGTACACCCGAACAGCCACCACTGACAAGAATGCAAGGGCTCACCTACAGGGGGTCGTTGGTGGTGATCGGAAGTCCTCGCTCCGGTGCGGCGAATGGGCGTCAGGACCATGGGCATCTCTCTTCCTTCAGAACCTTTGGTCGGCATCTTCTTCGAGGGGCGGAAGCGAGCGTCACCAGTGTCCGAACGAAGGTTTCTCCGAGGGGTGAAAAGCTTAGGTTTTTGGGGAGGGAGGCCACTTCTTTTATAAAGGGTCACCTTCCTTATTCGAGGTGCCCGAAGATGGAAGCTGGCATGAGTTTTGGTGCGATTACGCGATCTGCGTAATGGATTGATTTGCGAGATTTAAGTAGTCAAATCCCATCATATCCCCCTAATTGATTCGGCTTGCCTTTCTAGGTAGTTACCTGGCAGCCGCTACGTGGCAGACGGAAGCCGGCTGGTCCCCCGAACATTTGCACCAATGGGGATTTTGGGGTTCAGTTACCACTTCCTCAGACCGGTTTGCCGACAGCTAGTCGGGTAATTCCCCTAACCTTTTGTGCAAGTTGCGGTTTTTTGGGGACCGGTTGCCACTTCCTTGAAGCGGCTTGTCGGTGGCTAGCTGAGTAACTCCTCCAACCTTTTGTGCAAGTTGGGGTTTTTTGGGGACCGGTTGCTGCTTCCTTGAAGTGGCTTGTCAGCGGCTAGCCAGGTAATTCCCCCAACCTTTTGTGCAAGTTGGGGTTTTTTGGGGACTAGTTGCCACTTCCTTGAAGCAGCTTGCCGGCGGCTAGCTGGGTAATTCCCCCAACCTTTTGTGCAAGTTGGGGTTTTTTGGGGACCGGTTGCCGCTTCCTTGAAGCGGCTTGTTGGTGGCTAGCCGGGTAATTCCCCCAACCTTTTGTGCAAGTTGGGGTTTTTGGGGACCGGTTGCCGCTTCCTTGAAGTGGCTAGCTGGGTAATTCCCCCTTTAAATTTTGCTTAAGCATGGGGTCAACAGAATGCCCCTCCCTAGGCGAGGTTGTATGACTTCGGGGGAAGGAAACCGACATCCTAGGGTTGAATGACCCTCCATGCGTAAATGGTAAGCCATGTGAGATTTCGCACTTTTGTGAATTCTCTATTGTTGGTCAGAAAATAGAATCGGACTTACACTCTCGGTCACTTGACCAAGGGATGCCATAGTGTTAGCCAGTTAGTTGCACGACAGCCACCTTGTGGGTGCCGGTGACTGGGTAACGAGGTGGAAAGCGTTTGCATACCGTGTCTGGAGGCTGTGTCAGCATCGCGTTGTACTTCCCCCGCGTCTTAGCTCTTAGCCGGCCAGTTAAACGGCAACCACCTTGTGGGAGCCTGCAACTGGGATGTGATGTGAAAGCTTCACATGTTTCTTTTCCGAAAGCTATCGAGGCAGTGAATAGTCACATCATACTTTTTGTGACGTTACGTTCCGACCGGCTGGTTACGCGGTTGCCGCCTCGTGGGAGCCAGCCACCGACTAGTGATGTGAATGTTTTCACGTGCTTGCTGCAGCTTTCTTGATTTTCGTTCACCTTTTTCGGTTTCCGTGTAACTTTATCTATTTCGGTGCCATGACTGTACCTTTTCAAAGTTTCGCTTTCTTGATTTTTGTGCAACCGGTTTTTGAACTAGTTGCCACCTCGGGTTAGCCGGAAACTGGTTGTTGATGTGAATGTTTTCACGTGCTTGCTGCATTTTCTCGATTTTTGTACCACTTTATCAGTTCCCGTGCCATGACCATACCCTTTTCAAAGTTGTCAGGGATCATTTCAGCTTTCTTGATTTTTGTGCAACTGGTTTTTGAACTGGTTGCCACCTCGGGTTAATCAGAAATTGGGTGCCAAATTTTCTATAAATAGAGGGTGAGGGCGTTCGAGATTTCTTCATGTCCTCTTCTCGATCTCATTCTTCACTTGGTTTCTTCTGCTCGATTTTCTTTCGTTTCTCTTGCCTCGATTTCACTCTTTCACCACCATCATGCCTCACACAAAGAACGTCACGGGGCACGTCCGGCGACCCGCTTCCGGGGCCATGCGGCAATGGCTCGATCTCTTACCGCCCACAATGAGAAACTTGTCGGCTGAACAACTTGTGCGTCCTAACCAGGCCGAGTCGGCCCGTTTGTCCGTCTTCTTCGAACTTGCTGACAATGGCTGCGACACGTCTTCGGCCGAGGCCATGTCCCGATGGTGGTTGGAAGAACGGCGATGAGACCCCGGTGCCTCCAGCTCTCGGGTACCGGCAGGCAGAGCGGAAGGCGAGGCGTCGGCAGAGGCCCCTCCCCAGAGTTCGCGGCGCCGGATGCATCGTAAGATGATGGTGGGCCAGCAACAGTGCCTCGGGACTACGTCGGGGCCGTTTGAGATCTCCGATGACGCTGTGTTAGATGCGGAGTCAGTCCGGTTCCAAGGAGGCGGCAGTGAATGGCGTGGCTCCCCCCGAAATCGACCAAGAGTTGGAATCCCCCGTTGACGGCCGCCTAGATGTAAAGACAGTTTTATATGGCAGGCCGGCTAACTTCTACCAGTTGCTGGTGGTGGAGCAGCTGTTTGCCAGGCAGGGCTTGCTTCCTTTCGTCCGAGACTTCCACCAGGTCGAGACCGTCCCAGGCTTGGTGGTCAAGATGTACTCCAACCTGTCGGAGGTGGAGTCGCAACTTGTTCTGGGCCTCTAGTCAGGACCGGTGGAATTCTTTGACGTGCTCCTGTTTGAGGTGCTAGGCCTTCGCTTCACCGGCCTAGACATCTTCTCCTCCCCATCAAGCCTTCCTTGGAGCATCAGCGACATCAATGCGGCAGTTGCCGCGGAAGCTGATTCTCATCAGCAGGTCATCAAGGCCCAGGACCTAAACCCCTATTGCCCACCTCGTCTCCTTCGTTCTCAACAATACGTTCCTCCTGAAGGGGGGACATTGGGACGAGATTAGTGTGGTGACTTACCTCACGACTTTCGCGGTGGTAACGGGTTGCCAGGGGAACTGGGCGGCGGCGGTTCGACGCCAGATGTGTGGCGTGATCATCCCGAGTCGACGACCTCCCAGCTAGTTGTTTTTCGAGGAGGCGATGGTGGAACTGGCCCACTTCCTCCGCATCTCCATTGGGGACTGGTCGAGAGTCCTGCTCCAGACCTGGCCCATTACCTCGGTGGACTTGGGCTGGTATGAGAGGCTTGCCTCAAAGCAGACCCGCTCGTCATCCGGCAGGCAGTCAACCGGGTGTCGTCCTCCTGCTCCTGCTTCTCGATCTACCGGCGAAACTTCTTCGGACCCAGATTACGCTTAGGGTTTGCGCGCGGTGTTGGATCGTCTCCATGCTCAAGACGAAGTCCTTATCTGGTTATTGAGCCGTGAGGACCGGTTGATCCACCTGGTCGAGCGGATAGAACGCCGGGAGTGGGCCCAGGAGCAGCGAAGGCGGGAGCGTCAGAGATCCAACCCCCGAAGGTACGAGCCCCAGAGGTTTGGGTTCTACGAGTCTTTAGACGAGGAATAGTCTCGCGTGTTTGTTTGTACTCCCCATCATAAATAATATCCAATGCACTTTTCAACAAAACTTTGCATATAACTGTTTCCTTGAGAACTTTTGCGGACTAACGGGTGAGTCGTGGGGTGACGATACAGAGACGATGTTCGTACCATGCTGAGAGTTTTGGGGGAGCCGGCAGTCGGGATTACCGGCAGCTGGGATTACCGGCAGTGGGCCGGCTAGTCACCCGATCCACACGTCTAAGTATGATTTTCGGGGAGCCAGCAACCGGGTTGCCGGCGGTGGGCTGGCTAGTTACCCCATCCATACGTCTAAGTATGGTTTTTCGGGGAGTCGGCAATCGGGTTTTCTTACCGGATTCCCGGTGGCGAGCCGGCAAGCCGCCTGATCCACACGTCTAAGTATGGTTTTCGGGGAGCCGGCAACCGGGTTTTCTTACCAGATTGTCGGTGGCGGGCCGATTAGCTGCCAAATTCATACGCCTAAGTATGGTTTTTTCAGGGAGCCGACAACCAGGTTTTCTTACCGGATTACCAGCGGCGAGACAATTGGCCGCCAATTTCATACATCTAAATATGGTTTTTCGGGGAGCCGGTAATCGGGTTTTCTTATCGGATTGCCGGCGACGGGCCAGCTAGCCGCCCAATTCATACGTCTAAGTATGGTTTTTCGAGGAGCCGGCAACCAGGTTTTCTTACCGGATTGTCGACGGTGAGCTGGCTAGTTACCCAATCCATATGTCTAAGTATGGTTTTTCGGGGAGCCGGCCACCGGGTTTTCTTACCGGATTGCCGGCGGCGGGCCGGTTAGCCACCCGATCCATACGTCTAAGTATGGTTTTTGGGGTGCCGGCAATCGGGTTTTCTTACCGGATTGCCGGCGGCAGGCCGGCTAGTTACCCAATCCATACGTCTAACTATGGTTTTTCGGGGAGCCGGCAACTGAGTTTTCTTACTAGATTGCCGATGGCGAGCCGATGAGCCACCCGATCCATACGTCTATATATGGTTTTCGGGGAGCCAGCAACCTGGTTTTCTTACCAGATTGTCGACGGCTCTTCTTTCTCTTGCATAACATTTGGTCTGGCGCTAATCCTTGTCATGGCGCCAAGTTGTCCGAGTTTGGCGAGGCTTGGGGGCCTTGTTCGTTCCTACGAGGAGTGATTAGTGTTAGGGGAGTCGACTGTACCTGGGCATCGGTGGCGGTGGCTGGCTGATTTACCCGGTAGCCCCCTTCTTCTTTTTTCATGTGACATCTCGTCTCGTGCGGGTTTTGGTCTGGGTGGCCGTAATTCCTAAGCGGCAGCCGACTGAACTGCCCGACTGACCTGTTCGCCGGCACACTTGTTCGCATATTAGTTTCCAAAGGTGAGGAGGGAGTGTTGTTCCCTCCTCTCATCCATGAATATCTGTGGTGAGTTGTGTGAGGAAGTTGGGACACTCTCTGGTGACTCTCTTTCCTGTGTTTTGTCTTATTGATTTCGTAGAGGGGCTTCCATGTGGTTGCCCGAGGTGGGGTCTGTGCAAGGTAGCTATTCTGACCCAATTGTGCTATTTGGACCTGCAGGAGAATGAAAGGTATCTCACCTCATGTCAAAAGACAACCACTGGACATTCACGCATGTGACTTTGGAAATGTGGTTCCCTTGTCCAGCGGAAGTGACCCTCAGGCGACAAAGATGGGTCGAGAGGAGAGATCCAAGAGCTGTCCTTCTGCTCATAGTGATGCTGATTCTTCCTTACAAGTTCACTCTGGGGTTGTAAAGATGACAGATAGAATCATACGGGTTCCGGAAACATGGGCATCGGAACCCGGGGGTGGAAGCGACTTTCAACGGGATGCTAAGCCCAATGTTGACGACTTAGCTAGGATGTCAAGCCCTAGGACAAGAGAAAAAGGGAGAAGTGGGTGTCGGCAAATGGGTTCCGGCACCTGGTTGTGTTGGTGGACTTTGATGGGTTGCCAAGCCCTCAAAGAAAGGGATACTTGGTTAATCGCGACAAACCGGGTATTAGATTGCCAATAGACGGCGGAATCCTAAGATCTACCCTTCCCTTACACAGAAGTCCATATGCTTTCAGGACCCAGCAACAAGTAACTTTTCCTTTTCTTTTTCTTTTTCTTTTTCTCTTTTTTTTTTTCTTTTCCCTTTTTTTCTCTTTTTTTCTTTCTTTCTCTTTTTGTTTTGTTTTTTTTTCTTTTTTTATTTTTTTCTCTCTTCTTTTCTATTGAAGAAGGATTCTAGCCACTGACTTTTCTTCTTCTCTTTTTTTTTTGTTCTTTTCTATTACAAAATTGAAGATAAGAAAACTAAATAAAAGAATGCTACTAGCCCTCCCTATGTGCTGTTGGCAAGTAAAATAACCCGACGTTGTCACGGCTGGTGTACCAATGGGAAATACCTTACCTAGAGGGAGTTGAAGGTTGTGATCTCCCTCATTGTCGGGTGGCACTTGGGCTAGGTAAAAAAAAAAGGGAGGTTGGATACTCATCCGTGGGGAGAAGTAATCTCCTGTCGGTATCTCGTAATCACTCGGAATCAGCAAAGACAATGGGGATAAGGACGAACCTGGATTACTCACCTTGTTCCATCTTTGTGCCATCAAAGTTAAACAAGATGGGCGCTCGAGTTTTCGATGTAGAAATCTGGATGTAGTTGGTGTCACTCCTGGGGTCGGTAGTTCGTCCCAGAGATCCGAATAGCACTTCTTGAGTCGGATGTGCTACCTGCTACTACAAACTATTCTCCCCACTGGTTGTAGACGTGGCTGCTGGGTATGTCAGAGGTGGCAACCGGTGGTAGGCCGGTTGGGTGATGGAGTATGTGAGTATTGGGCAACAGGCTATGGCTGACGATCGGGTCTTTTTCTGGCTTCTTGGTGTTTCTTCTAATGAATGGTGAGCTGGTTATTTCATGGTTCTGAGATTGAGGGGACGCAGGCATGTTCCGATGAGTTGCGACCCGGAACATACACGAACGTGTGGGGTGCCGTTTTGGCTAGTTTTGTCGATCCTTTTCCTTTCTCCTATGGATGGGGTAGGATGACTAGAGGGTTGGACCTACTCATCCTGCGTGCCTCGTGTGTGCGTCGTGTGACATGTACGTCATAAGAGGGAATTTACCAAGGAAAGGGGCGTACCTGTCCGGACCTGACCTCTCGATCAGTCGATGGAGAGTCGGGTGGAGGTGTGGGTTGCCGACTTGTCTGAAGGCGGTGGCCGCAGTGATCCCCAGTCGAGTTCGTCTTATGGGTAGAACTTCTTCAGTTGCTACAGGTTGACCGGGCCAAACTCTTGTTGGGTGGCTTCATCAAAAAGGTAAGCGGCCCCTCTACTGAGGGTTTTGGTGATGACGTATGGGCCATGCCAGTTTGGGGAGAATTTTCCCGTTAAACCTGTTGGGAAGATGGAGCGAAGGACTAGATCACCAGACGTAAGGAGTCGGGGATGAACCTTCTTGTTGTAAGCCCTTGCCATCTTTCGTTGATAAGTCTGGGCATGGTCCAAGGCTCTCAACCTTCTCTCATCTAGGAAGTTGAGCTACAACAAGCGCGATTCCGACCATTGGTCATCAGAGTCTACTGCTTCTTTGAGGATGCGTAGGGACGGGTGTTCTACCTCTACCGGCAACACTGCTTCAGACCCGTATACCAGCGAGTATGGTGTTGCTCTGGTGGCGGTCCACAGGGATGTCCGGTAGGCCCAGAGCACGTACGGGAGGTGGTCGTGCCAATCTTTGTGTGTTCAAACCATCTTCTTGAGAATGCTTCCAGGGAGACGGTGGTGGATCTACCGTACCCGTCTACTTGAGATGTCATGCCGTCAGACTCCACCTGTTGTTTCGACCGTCGAGCGTTCAAGGAAGACGAGGGACAGAATGCCCCTAGTTCTATCCCGATGGGAGGAACCAGCTACCTGGTGGATAGGAAGCGGACACCGAATGGAGTCTCGGATGAAAATGTAACAGACTGGTCACATTCGCCTGTTTGAGTGACTGGGGTGGAGGAGGGGCAGAATTCCCCTAGTTCTGCCCCGTGATGTTGGCCAGTATTCTGTTTGTGGAAAATGTCACCCAGACTAAGTAGGCTGGCTGTTCCGACTCCATGATGTGGTGCCCCTGTTGAGGGTTGATGGTTTCCGGTTGATTTAACCAGTGCCCAGAGGATCAGTTATCTGTTGTACCGAGTGAGAGACTTGGTATGATTGCCAAGCCCTGGTTGGCTTGGCCGGGTTGCCAATTCAGTGGCTGCTGAGGACGCAGCTGCCGGCGCACTTGTGCGTGCGATGCCAAGCCCTACTATTGAGGGAACGGGTTCCGGTGTGAGTCGCCTGGAAGCCATTAGGCTTGCCTGTTGATGACCTGCAAGCCTGGAGTGTCCCCTCCTAGGTCATTAGGTGGGTGTTGCGGTGCTAGGTTGAAGAAGAGGGGGAAGGAGCGCACCTTGTCGTCTCCTTTCCCTGTACAAACCAGTTGGATGCAACGTCTATTTCCAAGGTTCCTCCCTGTAGAATGGGTGATGGCAAGAGAGGTCGGTGAAGGGCTAGATCCTCAGTGCATACCGGGGATTCTCCGAATAGTTGCAACAAACCGTCCTCTGGCTCCTGGCTTGGCTGCAGGTTGTCCTCCCAGGGTTCCATGCGCCCAGACAGATAGTCGAAGGTGGCTGGGTTCGGGAGACTCAGTGGTGAGGTGATGGCCGGTTCCGATGTCGGTTGTTGCGACCCGGAAGGCGCTACAGTAGCTACAGATTGTCCTGGGTGGTAGTAGTTCTCTGCTAGTATGACAATGACCTCCCCTTTCCATAGGAACTTATGCATCCTATGAAGGGTGGAAGGCACAATGGAGTTTTGGTGGAGAAACGGGCGGCCCAGGATAAGATTGTAGCTTGGGGGAATGTCTACCACGTGCACAGGAACCTCAAAGGCAGTTGGTCTGATGACGAGGGGGAGGACGACTTCACCTTTGGCTTCGTGAAGAGTGTCATCGAACCCTCTCATCACCCGGTCGGTGGGGAGCAAGTCTTGTTCTTTGATCCCCAGCTTGTGCAGGACTTGTAGCGGGCATAGGTTTAGCCCGGATCCGTCATCGATCATTACCATGGCGATGCAGAGGTCCTTGTATTGTACCCAAATGTACAAGTACAAGTTGTGGTCGGTCGAGGCCGGTGAGAGGTCTAGATCTGAGAAGTAGACGAAGGAGGGGACCGTTACTGTGGCCACCATTCCTTCTATGGCCCCGGGAGAGAGACCTTGGTCCACTTTGGCCACCTACACCACTTTGAGGAGAGTTTCTCGGTGCTCGGTAGAGGATCAGAGCAAATCCAATAGGGAGATGTCTGCCCATATCCCTTGTAGCTGGATTGACAGGTCCGGGAGTGGCTGCGACTAGGTGGCCAATGTTGAGGAGGTGGCTGCCAGTACTGCTGAGGTGGCAGCCAGTTGCTGATTGTCGGTTGAAGTTTGTCCTGCTGTTCCCGGGATGGAGATCCCTCCGGGGTGCGACTTTGGCTGATATACCTGGCCAGACCTGGTTATAGCCGTACATGTGGACAGCTGTTCTATCCCTTTGCCTTTGTTTTGTTCAGAAGTGAGTGCGGCTGGAGGGGAGGGCCTGGTGAACTGTTGCTTTGCCAGGTGTGCTTGGAGTGGTGCCAGCGTTGCGGCCGCTGGAGAGACCATGCCAGCTAGACTGCCGGTCGTGGGAGCAAAGCTGGTGGCTGAGGCTTTGGGGATTAGAGGTACTGCCGGGATGACTACCCTGACTGGGGCAGCGGGTGAGTAGAGAATTACCTTGGGCTAAGCCCGTTTGGTTGTCCCGACGGCCCGCTCCCTTTACGTGGCAACCAGTTCTCTTGATGCGGCAACCATAGGCACCACCCGAATGAAGAATTTTCCTACGAGTGGGTATGACGCCTGTTGCGGTGTAGGCTTTGAAGACTTCCTCCTTTTCTGGTGGCCGCTGATGGTGAAGATGGAGGTCCGGAGTTGTTGGTTGTATGGCCGGAGTTCTTCAAGTGTTGGCGGGTGGTTGGCCGGACGGATGAGGTTGACCGGGTTCAACCAAAGAGTTCCTGCTTCCAGTGGCTGTGCTGAAGGGAGGGATCTCTTTGTCCCTTGTCCATGCCTGGTTGGACAGGTGGAAACTGGCTGCATATGCTGGAACCCTTCAAGCGAATGCCTCCTTCGGGCACCTAAAAAGATAGTACTCACTTGGGAGTTTCCCGTATGATTTGGGAAGGTGTGTTGGCTCGGCTCAGGAGGTACGAGAGGCTGTTGAAGCTCAATGGTGCCTGAGTTGATAAGTCTCTGAATAGCTTGTCTCAAAGTCCGATAATGATCTGTTGCGTGGTCGGCGGACTTGTGGTATTCGCAGTACTGCTGTGAATTGTACCAGGCAGGAAGAACAGCTAGAGGTGGCTTGATAGGGGGGAGCGTGAGCAGTGCCTTGGCCCGGTGGAATACCTGGCTCAGCAGTTCAGAGAGTGGCGTGTATTCCATTATGCGCAGCGGCTGCGGCTGTGGGGGCGGCTGGCATGGTCCACGCTATTGTTGATCAGGGCATTATCGGTTAACGCCTGTGCGATCTCCATTTTGTCCCTGGTTTCTCTGTTGAGAAGTTGTCAGGGACGTTACCTACCACTGCCGATGAGCCAGTGGATCGGATGCTGCTGCCGAGAGTGGAGCCTTGGGCCTCCAAGTTTGTTGATTTGGGGCCGCTCGGGTGGTGTAGACCAGCTACTGAACTGGAGTGATTGCCAGTGGATGGTACTCCTAGGCCGGGGCATACACCTGTTGTGGTCGGTATGGTGGTGCTGCTGCTGCCACAACGGTCACGGGAGCAAGCCGTGCATTGTCATTCCTCCGGGGGACGCGGTTGTTCCCCGTGTTGTCGCCCGTGGCCTGTTGTTGGGAACGTATGTTGCCCCCGGGTTTGGCTCCGAATGGAAGAGCTGAAAATCTCCCTGACTTCAAGAATCCTTCTAGGCAACTAACGGCTTTGATCAATTGGTAAAAAGTAGAGTATGACTAGATACACAGGAGTGCTGCCAGTGACGGCAGAGCACCCTATACAATTATGTCCAGAGAGTCTTCTTTCACAGGTTTGTCCCAAATTTGGGACGCCAGGGCCCGCCACCTACCAACATAGCCACTGAACGGCTCGTTCTCACGTTGGCGAAGGCAACAGAGATCTTCCAACTTTGGTGCCAGGTCTTTGTTATACGCGTACTGTTCCTGGAACATGTATGCCAACTGTTCCCAGGTGTAGATTTTTGTTATGTCTAAGGACATGTACTAGGAAAGTGCAGGTCTTTGGAGAAATTTCTGGAACAACCGGACGAGGAGCTTCTCCTCGTGTTGCAGTGCCACCATGTCTCCGCAGAAGGCCCGGAGGTGCGTGCGAGGGTCCCCGTGCCCATTGTATTTGACCAGTTCCGGCATCTTGAAATTGGGAGGGAGCGTCGCTTCGGGGTAAAAATAGAGGTTTTGGAAAGCATAGGAAGGTTCTGGCGGGTCAGACTTCATGCTCCGGAAGGATGCCTCCAGTTCAGTTATCCTCTGCAGTAGTTTCACTTGCATGTCGGGCATCAGGGCGGCAACAGTGGCGGCTGCCGGCTGGAGTGGTGGCGCGCCGGGTTGGCCGGTGACAGGAGTGGTGATAATGTCGTATTCTTCGGCATACAGCCTTTCCAGGACGCAGATGTTTTGCCTGGGGGGGATTACTGAACCAATCCCTTGCTGTTGGTATCATGCCAACTGGTGAGCAAGGAGAGTTTGCTCGAAGTGTCCCGGTCAAGGCGGCAGGAAGGCCTCGGCCCCTCCTAGGCCCTTGGTGTTTGAGGGTGGCTGGTAGGATGGGTCAATGTTCCGTGTGGGAGCTGACCTGTTGCCTTTAGTTTCAATGGCTGGAAAAGCGGGCGGTGCAGGATGTACCGTGGCATTGTCGAATGCCACAGCTGTAGGCAGGTCTGGCGCCCTTGGTTGGTCTGTGGCTCCAGCAGGCACGACGATCGGCCGGGTGAAGTTTGTCTGGGTGACGACAGGCAGTGGCGAGCCGAAGACCACGGATAGCGGCACAGAAGTTGCCGTAGTGATGGAAGGGGATGATCCGGAAGCTACAGCAGAACCGGTGGCCATGGCTCTTGCTTGTGAGCGAGTTATGACAGGGGGAGCCAGCGGGGTCCGGAACCTGCAAGGTAGTGGTCCGTGAGGAGATGGTGCCTGGAGAAATCGCAAGGGTCCGTAAAGATCTGTAGGAGTCTGCAGGGATACCAAAGAAGGGTGATACGATTCAATGCATTTAAAAGCGGCTTCGCTTAACAAATGCGACAAATATACTAGAAATCTTAACGGAAAACAAAAGACTGACTACTAAAGAGCCATATGAGCAAGAGTTTGAGTCACTTAATCTGTAAAACACAGCGAGTCTCCCAAGCGGAGTCGCCAAAAATCTGTACCCTCTCTTTCATCCGGCTATCACCAGGAAGCCCATGGGATTCCACCGGCCCCGCTGGCAGACGGGCCGAGGTACAGAGAATTGAAAGGTGATTATGTGAGCGTATCACCACGTGGGGTGAATGGCTCGTTGAATGGAGTCACCACCTTATTTTTGGGTAGAAAACAAGGAAAATCGGATGGAAAAGTGTCCTTCCACCATCGAAACGATAAAACCACGGGAATCACGTAAAATTGTGTGACATGAGAGAACTGGATACAGGGCTCAGGGTACTGTTGGGGAAGGTGTTAGGCAACCCCAGACAGCCCGGGCATTCCCAGCCTCTCTCCGGCTCAAAAAATGGAAAACTATGATAGTCAGTCTGGCCACACGTGGCCTCATCCTAGAAAACGTTCCAGGGGATCGGGGGGAATAACTTTATTCCTTTCGGTAGAACAAATGAGAATTGAGTAAAACAAACGAGAATCGAACAAAGCGGGGATTCATACCAGATCTGGCAATAAATGGGGGAGAGAAAGACACGAGGTCACCCTTTCGAACCTCTCAGCAGAAGAACTGAAAGTTGGGTGAGGCGACCGACTGGGCCGCTGGATAGCCGGCTGAATATGCCGACTGCCGCATCATATCCCCTCTTTGACTAGAGGTGAGAACTTGCGTTACCACTTGGTCGGGGCCAGCACGGGTGCATGCCGGTGGTCTTATCCTAGAAAGGTGGCTCTGTTCTTTCCGGAAATCAAGAACCATCGGGTCGTACGTTTGTACACCCGAACGGCTGCCGTCGGCAAAGATGTATGCCGGAGGTGTCATCCCAGAAATCTTTCCAGGGCATCGGGAATGTAGACTTACATTTCACGAGAAAATGGTGATCGGCTGCCGGTTTGTTATACCAGTTTGTCGGCGATGGACCAGCTGGTTCCCTGAACCATCCACCCAAAAATGGGTTTTCGAGGAGCCGGTTGCCGGCCATTTTTGCCGGTTTGCCGGCAGCACGCCGGCTGATTCCCCGAATCATTCACCCAAAAATGGGTTTGCGGGGAGCCGGTTGCCGGCCGTTAGTGCCGGTTTGCCGGTGGCAGGCCGATTGATTCCCCGAATCATTCACCCAAAAATGGGCTTTCGGGGAGTCGGCTATCGGCCCTTTATGCCGGCTTGCCAGCGGCGGGCCGGTTGGCTCCCTGAACCGTTTGTGCCAATGGGGTGAATGCCAGAGGCGTCATCCCAGAAATCTTTCCGGGGCATTGGGAGGGTAGACTTACGCCTCCCGGAAAATGGGAACCGTCAGGTTGTACCTCTCGTACACCTAGACGGCCGCCGTCGGCATCCTTGCCGGTGGCGTCATCCCTGAAAATTTTCAGGGGCATCGAGATAGTAGACTTACGCCTCCCGGAAAAGAACGGGAACCGCCGAGTTGTACGTGTTCGTACACCCAAACGGCCGCCACCGGCATCTTTGCCGGTGGCGTCATCTCGGAAGCCTTTCCGGGGCATCGAGAGGGTAAACTTATGCCTCCTGGGAAAGAACGGGAACCGCTGGGTTGTACGTGTTCGTACACCCAAACGGCCACCGCTGGCATCCTTGCCAGTGGCATCATCCTGGAAGCCTTTCTAGGGAATCGGGTGGGTAGACTTACGCCTCCCGAGAAAGAACGGGAACCGCTGGGTTGTACGTGTTCGTACACCCGAACGGCCACCGCCGGCATCTTTGCCGGTGGTGTCATCCCGAAAGCCTTTCCGAGGCATCGAGAGGGTAGACCTACGCCTCCCGGGAAAGAACGGGAACCACCGGGTTGTACTTGTTCGTACACCTGAACGGCTGCCGCCAGCATCTTTGCTGGTGGCATCATCCCAGAAGCCTTTCCGGGGCATCGGGAGGGTAAACTTACGCCTCCTGGGAAAGAAAACATGCGGAGATCAGATAAAAACCTGTAAAACTTACTGGGAAACTCAGAGTTTCCACATAAGAGAAGCCGATGAACGGGTCACAACCGAACCAAACTCGATCGTGCTGGGTGGATTTTCCCGGCTGGGAGGGCGGCCGCCGGTACCTTCAGACGTGTTTCCGAAGGAATGATACCTGGGTCCATCCTCTGACCTTTCCCTTGTATGGGAAAGGTGTTACATGGTCGAGGTTCGAGGAAACGTCGTTTAAACCATACGTAAAACGGTGAGGGATGAAGGGCTTACCTGCAGAGGGTCGTTGGCGGTGATCAGAAGTCCTCGCTCCGGTGCAACGAATGGGCATCGGGACCACGAGCGTCTCTCTTCCTTCAGAACCTCCGGCTGGCGTCTTCTCTGAGGGGCGGAAGCGAGTGTCACCAATTTCCGAACGAAGGTTTCTCTGAGGGGTGAAAAGCTTAGGTATTTGGGGAGGGAGGCCACTTCTTTTATAAGGGGTCACCTTCCTTATTTGGGGTGCCCGAAGGTGGAAGTTGGCATGAGTTTTGGTGCGATTACGCGATCTGTGTAATGGATTGATTTGCGAGATTTAAGCAGTCAAATCCCGTCATATCCTCCTAATTGATTCAGCTTGCCTTTCTAGGTAGTTACCCGGTAGCCGCTACGTGGCAGACGGAAGCCGGTTGGTCCCCCGAACATTTGCACCAATGGGGATTTTGGGGTTCGGTTGCCGCTTCTTCAAACCGGTTTGCCGGCGGCTAGCCGAGTAATTCCCCCAACCTTTTGTGTAAGTTTGGGTTTTTTGGGGACCGGTTGCTGCTTCCTTGAAGTGGCTTGCCAGCGGCTAGTCGGGTAATTCCCCCTTTAAATTTTGCTTAAGCATGGGGTCAACAGGATGTATACAAGGCTTAGGATTAGGCCCTCAACCCTTCGATTATTGGTCACCATCTTCTAAGCAAAGTCGAGCATCTGGAAGTGAATATTCTAATAAATCATCAAAGGATTCGAGTAGCATAAGTCTAGAAGATCAAGTGTCATCAATCCAAGTAGAATTGATCGGGATGAAAGGCATTTTGTTACAAGTACTTATTTAGCACACTTCATATGTTTTTAATTTTATATACATAGTACATATAATTGTTGATAATGTTAAAATATATTTGTATTTATTTTTATATTGTAGCTTGTCCCGTCAATGCCATTCCACAAACATCGTTTTGTTTGCTGTCATCAAACCGTATGAGTTCATTGCAGGCATGACAACAGGTAGTTTTATTTTAATACAAGAATTGCTGAATTATATGTATTTTATAGGATAATCTGTGATGTATTTTTGCATGTTACGTATGCAGATTGGATCTTTGTCATTTTGTCCATGTACAATTCATCTTGGGCTAGAAGTCGTAACTATTGGCCTATTTATTACTAATGACCGAGAGAAATTGGTTCGTGGCACTCCTATAGGAGGTAAATGGTGTAAGTACATTTGACAGATTGCAGTACTTGATATGGAATGTTCTACTTCAAACATGATGGATGTAATGAATATTATTAGAAATATGTTGACAATGTTGTGATATTGGAGTTAATTTGAACTATTAATAGTATTTGACTCTTTCTATGTATGCTTAGTTACATATGTGACTCTTGTTATATATTTTTGGGGATTAATGTGAATATGAATGTGAAGGAATCCAAGATTCTGTAAATGTATGTGGAGTAATTCATTTTATGAATGTAAATGCCTCTTGATTAATTTGTTATAATTCTTTCTCGATTTTAAATGTTTATTGTCATTAATGCAGTGAAGGAATGTTTATTGTGACGAATTCTCATTCGTCACAATTGGTATTTAGTGATGGATTAGTCGGTTTAAAGGTTATGGATACGAACGTATTTTTTCGTCACTAAGTATCTTTCATGACTGTGTTTTTGCATCACTAATGCTATTTAGTGATTGATGTAACTGTCACAATATATAATTTGCAACAAATTCTCATCGGTCACAAAAGGTATTTAGTGATGGATTAGTTGGTTAAAATGTTATGGATACAGACAAATTTTTTGTCACTAAATATCTTACATGACTGTGTTTTGGTGTCACTAAACAACATTAGTGACGAATCTAACTGTCACAATATATAATTTGCAACAGATCACACCTATCAAGTTTTGCAGATTTGAGCCTTGTTTTAAACTTCTTTCATGACGGATTAATCCATCACTAAATATATTATCCGTCACTAATTAAAATTGATGACACTATATGTAGTGATAGATAGGTAAAATCTTTAGAAATGAAATTTTATACTTTTAGTGATAGAAAAATCTATCATAAAAAGGTAATTTTTCTTACCGTGTACATTGACTATAGTCTTAAAATAAGAAAAGGACCGATTTGGCATGCGTGAAATTTTCAAATATCCGGCGACGCACGCCATCGATCATGTGGATACGGAGACTTGATCAAGTCCAGATATGAGCGGTGGTGCGATTGATTTGTTGCAGTCAAATTTGCGGGCATACATATATGACTTGATGGATCTTATAAATATGCACTTGCTCCTTCCCACGCCCAAACATCGATCCAAGCGGCAGCTTGTCCACGTAGTCTACCGCGAATAACCAATAATAACCATGGCCGGCTTGTCCAAGTTTCATCTTCTCCTCCTCGTGTTTGCTTTGGTTGCATCGACAAACGCGGCGGCGTCCGATCCAAGTCCCCTGCAGGACTTCTGCGTCGCCGATAACGCGTCCAAAGGTACAACTTCCAATTAATATACAAACATACATACATATATATATATATTATATCGTTAGCTTGCGTCAATATATATATTAATGCCTAAACATGCACATAGTTCTGGTGAATGGATTCGTG
>JAMKPZ010015645.1:0-23150 GCA_024699675.1 Amphibolis antarctica | reverse complement strand
GTTAATAAAAAAACCTGTAAGAGGCACCTTTAGTGGAAAGTAGGTTGGAGGCACCTCTTACTGGTTTCTTTTAAATTTTTTTTTTACGAGGTTGATTTTACTTTTCATGTGGTCTCTTCGAATGCAAAGAAAAAGAAGAGAACCACTAATCATGGGACTGGATCGGAGGTGGCTCCAGCCCCTCTGACCGCTATTCGAAAAGGCAATTAGATGTAGATAAGGTATCGATTTTTCCCGGCAGCTATATCTTTGGATTTAAAGCAAACTTTTGCCGGGTTCTGGCCAGCACAAGGTATATATTTTGGGAGATACGTTACACTCCTAGTTTGTTTCATTTAACATAATGAAAATGAAATTATTTAATTTATATTTATTAGGTTGATATATTTAGAGCTATGCGTTGGACGGCTCAATCCTTACGCAGTAGGTAGATATATTATTCTCGATATATCCATCCTCGACGATTCCATCTGATACCAACCAAACAGAAAAGAAAAGAAAAAAACACCAACCACCACGTGCTGTCGAATCATAGGTATCGTTTGTGGATATTATATAATTTTAATTTCATTAATCCTTCGCATATACATTTATCCGAGAAGATAAACGACGATATTTCAAGGATAATTGTACAAAAGATGAACATGTGCAATCAACTCGAGTGTATGGTCCCTTTCATTGACGTTCAGTAAAATAATTAACCCTATCTGTGCGAAGAAATGTTGCATGCAAATGCATGTCGACACCACCCCGCGGTCCCCCTCCTCTCAATTCAACCTTCTGTTTTGTCGTTCCCCCGCCGTGCCAAAATCGGCGAGGAGCACGGTCATCGTCTTCATCGATATTGTGTGCTAAGAAGCCGAATATTCCTGCAAGCCCGGATTAGGGATTCCGTCCACCCTGCTTAAACCATCACCGCGCCTCCGCCACCATGCTCGTGGTCCTGCAGTTCGCTTCTCTCTCTCTCTCTCCTTCCACTGCTTACAAATCAATTCTGCTCTTTCAGCACACCGTTTTGTTTGCTCGCTTGCTTTTCGAGAATGACGACGTGCGGTTGCGTTTAATCAATTACTATGTTTAGCAAGTTGTTCGACGGAATCAATGTAATGGCTGTGCGATTGCTAGCTGGCCGTTTCATTCATCACATGCCGCTTTGGATTTCGATTTCCATAATGTATGGCGTTGCCATTTGTTCTTGTGTTGTGGACCGCATCTGACTTCTGACGGCTTGCTGCCTGTACCTCGACTACGTCTGGCGACTAACATATATTATATTATCTCCATCCATGTAGGGCCTTTTTGGAGGCGTAAATAGTCCGACTCACGGTGTTTGATTGAGTTTAAGCGTTTTGGATTGAGCTTCTTGGAGGATCGAGCAAGAGGAGCGGATCCATTTACTCGACCTATAAAAGCCGCACAACAGAGCAGCCAGAAAACACTCAAGCAAGCTGGAGGTGTTGCAGCAACCAATGACGATGACGGTAGAGCGACATTGACGTTATAATAGTGATCACAACCTTCACCGGTGCAACTCTCTTGCCAAAGGTATGGAATCGATTCGATTTCCTTTCTTCTTTAACACCTTCATCCATCTGGTGGTGGGCTCTAGAAATGGGTTTTTTTGTGTGATTATCATTGCTTTGTTCTTTTCTCCCAGCACCGCTCCAGGGTAGTCGATTTGGTACCGACAGTAGCGGTACTCGTTGTCGTTCACCAAAAAAAATCAGCGGCGGTACTCGTAAACAGTGTCCTAAAAACAAAGTTGATTTCATAAAAAAATTGATAACAAGATGGATAAAAATTATTTCATAGTGGTCTTCATGCCTTCCAAAATGATTTATCGATACCCGTTTATTTGCTGTGTTTGGCATTCAGATTTCCAGAAAAGAATATACATTTCCCTGTTGTACAACATGAAACTTGCTCTCTAGATAGGGGACAAAAAAACAATAGGAAATGTTGATGTAGCAACAGTAACTTTAAAGCTAATTATAATAATAATATGTTGACCGATTAAGTTACGTCGTACCAACTCTTCAAATACATTGACTTCACGAGATCTATTGTGAGGTCTCGATGAGGACCTAATGCCTTTAAATTTACAAGTGATATAAATATTACTATTTTTTTAGCGTATTTTTGTTCTCGTGAATTTTTTATTAAAATACTTTATAAATATTTTATATGTAATGTATGTAAATTAATTTTAATACTTTATAAATTTTATCTTATTAAAATTAACTAATTAGTAAAAAATGATTCACGAGTGATATAACAATTTCAATTCACTCATTAATATAATATTATTTTCCAAACAATGTCAACCATAATTTATATATATCTGTTTGTCCTACCGTTTGTTTGCGCTTTTTGTCCTTTGCTGAAATCCACATGGAAAGATGAAGCCTTGGGTGAACACACATGTCCTGCATATTGGAGCTTTGCCATAAATTTCATGAAATCTAGAACACAAAGTGGAATCCAGTGGTATTTAAAAAAAGATGTCATGTATCAGGAAGAGGAAGAGGCCATAAATAGCAGAGCATATCTAATCTATAAAACAATTTTTTTATTCGATACAGCTGCTCTTTTGTAAGGAAGCCACATGTATGTCCTGTTGTGGCACCATTCTCCTCTACAAATAGCATGTAAGACTTAATACTTCAGATATTTGTTGAAAAACACACGATCTTCCTTTGCATTGCGTGTTCCTTCATTCTCATACTTCTGATATTGGTCACTTGCCAAGCCTTCTTGTAGTTGGAGGTCTTATATGACCAACACACTTGACGTATCTCAGTATGTGGCGTTGCCATTCCTACAACTCATGATGTGCAACTAAAAAGTTCTCTACTATTTCAGCTTGAACGTTTTATTTTCTTGCTGACTTGTTTTCTCACGTTTATGATTTTGTACCTTCTGAAATTGTGCTTGAATTTTGTGTTCATATCGTGCTTTGAGCAGCTTTACACACTTGAATATCCAAGGAGCATTTTGTTTGGTACATCTTGGAATTGCCAAAAGCTGAAGGAAATATTCTGAATATGGAGGAAAATGTCCAGATTCTCTACATGGTAGCCTTTTCCGTTCTACTAATTTGGTTTGCGGCAGAGTTCCTGAAACTTAGAAGAGTATCGAGCAATGAAGAAATGAGAAGAGCAGTAGCAACAACAATAACAAGAGAGTCAATTCCTTACGCATTGGCTACTATTTTTTGTGGGATCTTAATCTCCATTTCTTATGTTGCATATTGCATCTACATGATGGGAATACAAGAAGTTGTTCCATTTAAATCCGTTTTCTTAGCAGCATCTTGGACCTTGTCAGTTCTATTCATGTTCGATTTTAACCAAAAAGCAGGTGTTGGAAACAACAGCCGTTGGCCTTTGGTCCTTATTTTTTGGTGGGCATCCTTTGGCATTTTCAACTCATTCAACATCTGCATTCATCTCATCTGTCATTTTAGAACAAGTGCAAGATTGCCCAATTTCTTTCCAACTGCAAGCATAGCTGATTTTGTTACCTTCCCACTATTCATTCTACTGTTAGCTATTGTTATTTTCATGAAGTACAAGAGAAGTTTTCAGGAGCTTGAGCAGCCTCTGATTGAAAAAGGTGGAAATTCTGTCTACTCTTTTGCTACTGCGGGAATTTGGAGCAAGCTGACCTTCCAGTGGCTTAACCCAATCTTCAAGAAGGGCCGTTCACAGAAACTTGAGTTGTCACATATTCCTTCAATCCCTGAATCAGAAACAGCTGAAAATTCTTATTCTTTATTGCAAGAGTCGCTTCGCAGGCAAAAGACAAAAGATTCTTCACTCACTGAAACTATAATCCATGCTATATGGAGGCCTCTTGCAGTAAATGCAATATTTGCATGTAAATTACGTCTCATAATTCATAAAGGCTTAAATAAATGCATTTGAACTTTGATGGGTCCTAATCCTTTTGTAGAATTCTTGCAGGCATAAATACACTATCTTCTTATCTTGGTCCTTTGCTGATCACCAACTTTGTGGACTTTATATCTGTAAAAGATGCAAATACAGGAAATGGCTATGGCTACATGCTTGCTTTCCTCTTCTTCTTTGCCAAGGCTGTTGAGTCACTGACCCAGAGACAATGGTACTTCGGTGCACGGAGGATAGGTGTTCAGATTCGGGCAGCCCTTATGGCTTCCATATATAGCAAGTCCCTTACAGTTGAGTTCTTAAGTGCTAGCAATGGAAAAATAATAAACTTTCTTGATGTTGATGTTGAGAGAATTGGAGACTTCTTTTGGTACATCCATGGTATATGGCTTCTTCCGATCCAGGTCTCCTTGGCTTTGATTATTTTATACAAAAACCTTGGTGGAGCTGCTTCGTTTGCAGCTCTTGTTGTGACAATCATTGTGATGGTTAGTAACATTCCACTGGCCAACGTGCAAGAGAAGCTACACTCAAAGATCATGGAAGCAAAGGATTCAAGAATAAAAGCCACCACAGAGGTTCTGAAATGCATGAGAATTCTAAAGTTACAATCATGGGAGAATGTCCACCTAAAGAAAATCTTCGAAATTCGTGACATGGAAAGACATTGGGTGAAGAAATACCTATATGCCTGTTCTGCTGTTGTATTTGTTTTTTGGACCTCCCCTACTTTGGTTTCAGCGACCACCTTTGGCGTCTGCATGATCACTAAAACATTATTAACCCCTGGTGCAGTTCTATCAGCTCTAGCAACATTCAAGATCTTACAAGATCCCATTTATAATCTACCAGAGCTTGTCTCTATGATTACTCAAACAAAGGTCTCAATTGATCGAATTGAAGACTTTGTCAAAGAGGAAAGTCAACAAAAGTCATTATGTTATAACAATACGAAGAAATCTAGTGTGGCTGTGGTGATAGAGCCAGGGGAATATGCTTGGGAATCAAACAATTTACTAAAGCCCACCATTAAAATTAAAAATAAGATTAAGATAAAAAATGGTGAAAAAGTTGCAGTTTGTGGCTCAGTTGGATCGGGCAAGTCAAGCTTGCTTTGCAGTATAATTGGAGAAATCCCAAGGACAATTGGAGCAGGGATGAAATTGTATGGATCAACAGCATATGCTGCCCAAAGTGCTTGGATTCAAACAGGCACTATCAGGGAAAATATTTTATTTGGGAAGAATATGGAAAAAGATTTCTATGATAAGGTTGTAGAAGGATGTGCTCTAGATAGAGATATTGAGGTATGGGAAGATGGAGACTTGACTATTGTGGGAGAAAGAGGAACAAACTTGAGTGGAGGCCAAAAGCAGAGGATTCAACTGGCAAGAGCTGTGTACAGTGATTCAGATATCTATTTGTTTGATGATCCCTTCAGTGCGGTAGATGCACATACTGGAGGACATCTCTTCAAGGTATGAAATTTACAGTGTCTCTCCCTTGCTATACAATGTCTTAAAATAACATCCACTCATACACCAATAATGGTCACCAGTGACAAAGATTAACATATTGCATATAATATTATAATCTGTTGTTTCTTTGCTAGAAAAAATTATAAATAACGTAATCCCATGATGTATGCAATCTTGAACAACTGCTAAGAAATTTTCAGCAACAGCTTTTAAATGAATTGTCATTAATTTAAGACATAAATCACTTGAGAAACTACTCCACAATATGTACCATTATGATAGCACATTTCTCATGCAAATGGTCATCTTGTGTTTGCAGGAATGTCTCATGAAATTCTTGTCCAGTAAGACTGTCATTTTTGTCACCCATCAACTAGAGTTCCTGAATGCCGTAGATCTCATTTTGGTAATACTCCTGCTCCCTTTTCTTTTATGAGTGAATACTTGAATTCTGGTTTGTCATCTTTTCTGGTAAACATTATTCCTAAAGGTTGATGATGTGTTATAAACTGATTATTTCTAACTACCAATTCTTTGTCACACATGTCTAAAAAAGCATATGATCAAATAAATTCTCAAAGGACTATTTGATACTGAGACCATGTTTATAATCAACACGAGCAACTCCATTAGTACATTGATTATCAAATTGTATTTCACAAGACAAACTGACTTTTTACCAAAATCTTTAGGTTATGAAAGATGGGGAAATTACCCAACATGGAAAATATGAGGATTTGATAAATGAGGCTAATGGTGAGTTTGGTATGCAATTGGCTGCACATGAGAAGACCAAAGGCCAAGTTTCACCAAAAATAGATCAGAATTTTCCAAGTAATGCACCATATAAGGTTAAAGAAACTGAAGGTATAAAAGAAATGACCAATACAAATAGGAGAAGCATTGATCATCAGGAGAGAGCTTCTGCAGAAGATGTAGAATCAGGAAGGGTGCAATGGAAAGTATACTCAATTTTCATCACTAAAGCATTCAAAGGGGCTCTTGTTCCCATCATCGTACTTTGCCAAATTCTTTTTCAGGGACTGCAAATTGGAAGCAATTATTGGATTTCTTGGGCAACTGAGAAACAAGGGAGAGTTAGCCAGGAAAAGTTGATGGGTGTGTTCATCTTGATGTCATTAGGAAGCTCTGCTTTTGTGCTGGCAAGGGCTATTTTTCTTGCTGCTGCTGCTATAGAGACAGCTCAAAGATTATTTGTTGACATGACAACATGCATTTTCAGGGCACCAATTTCCTTTTTTGATTCTACACATTCTAGTAGAATCCTCAATAGGGTATGTGCCTAACTTAAATGTCTTGTTGTTAATATGCTTCACAGGGTTAACATACCATTCACATAGGCATATACTTCATTCATTTATGCAAAAATTATAGCTATACTACAGTAACTAAAAATAAAAAAGAAGATATCTAACAAGTATTAGTTATCTGGAGTATTTTATTGTTTTATTTATTTTCTTTGCAGTCTTCTGCGGACCAAAGTGTTGTGGACACCGACATACCCTACAGATTAGGTGGATTGGTATTTGCACTTGTACAGCTACTGTGCATAATAACTCTTATGTCACTAGTTGCCTGGCCAGTCATTATTTTATTCGTTGCTGTTCTCACAATATCTATTTGGTATCAAGTAAGTAAACAAATTTTAATATATATGTCATTTATACTAGATATACATGGAACATATCTAATTTTTTACATTTAAGATTTTTCAAATTTGAACAATCAATTTTGGATGATTTCCCAGTGCTATCAGGGAGGAATGCCCAATAACTAATAATATTTTGATATGGACTAGCAATATTGCCAAAGCAAGGATAGAGATATTTGGTGACTACTATCATCTTGGATGGAAATTGTGAATATAAACTACTACATTATCATTGAACATGATTTTCGTTTTCTCGGAAACCTAAGGAGGATTTCAGCTTATTGATAGGTGCATGTGATGATCCTGTCCTTAAATGCTTGCATATGTGAAATACTCCTGAGCTTGTTTTTGCAAATAAAAGAAACCATCAAGTCATGTTGATATCTAAATATATGGTGACCTTGTGGTACTAGCTTAATTTGAAGAGTCATTTTTTAACTGCAGGCTTATTACATAAGCACAGCCAGAGATCTAGCTAGAATGGTTGCCATCAGTAAAGCTCCAATCCTTCACCATCTGTCAGAGTCCATTACTGGAGCTACCACTATCCGCTGCTTCACTCAAGAGAATTGCTTTATAAACAAGAATCTTGAACTGATAGACAGCTATTCCCACGTTACATTTCACAATTATGCAACAATGGAATGGCTCAGTATTCGCATAAACTTTCTGTTCAACCTCGTTTTCTTTGTTGTATTGATTATTCTAGTAGCACTTCCAAGATCCGCCATTAATCCCAGTAATGTCTCTATCTCTCAATATAGAAATACTCCTTGTGGGTATATTTTCATTCAACTGATTATATATAATATATTACTTACGTTGATATGCATGTGCATTAGCATTTTTGCATTTCATTTTCACAAGGACCATGAGCTAATTTCATCAATTCAATCATTAGTAAAAGCTGACAAGTGGTATCATAATTTTCAGGCGTTGCTGGACTTGCTGCAACCTATGGTTTGAGCTTGAACGTCCTTCAGGCTTGGGTTATATGGAATTTGTGCAATGTTGAAAACAAGATGATTTCTGTGGAGAGAATTCTGCAATATACAAGCTTACCAAGTGAAGGTCCACTTTTGATCAAGGAACATACACCAGAACGGGACTGGCCAAGGTTGGGAACCATCAGGCTAGATAATATTCATGTTCGTTATGGTCCTAAGCTTCCTATGATCCTTAAGGGGGTTAGCTGCACGTTCCCAGCTAAGAAGAAAATTGGGATTGTGGGAAGGACTGGAAGTGGGAAGTCAACCCTCATTCAGGCTCTTTTTAGGGTGGTTGAACCATCAAAAGGAAGGATCATTATTGATGATACAGATATTTGTCAAATAGGTTTGCATGATCTGAGGTCCAGATTAAGTATAATACCCCAAGATCCCTCTCTATTTCAAGGAACAATTAGGACAAATCTAGATCCCCTGCAAGAGCATCCAGATTCAAAATTATGGGAGGTAAAATAAATTTATGGAAAAACTTGTGGTACTTGTACTTTCTTGCATAGAAATAACTACTGCTTGATAATTACAAATTTTGTTTCAAATTTAACCATATACGTTTTACAATGTGATCATGATTTAGAAGTTTTGGTATCTATGAAGATGCATGCTAGATTTATTTGATGGTTCTCTATTTCTAAAGAGAATCTCTATCATTTTTAATTTCAATTTTTAGGCACTACGTAGGTGTCATCTTGCAGAAATAGTGATGAAAGATCCAAGACGTCTAGAAGCACCAGGTACTCTTCAGGCCATATCAACATGTACTCTAGTTTTACAGTAGTGTCGTATCAAAATGCTATACTTGGTGACCATTTGAACCTCGTTAACATCATTGTAGATAAAAATGCGTAGCTAACATTTCATGATACTACAATAATTATAAGATGTGTTGCTAGCATATCAGAATAGCTGATAACAAATGAGAAGAAAATCAACATGTTTGCATCATAATCACAAGTATGCCATATGTAGCCTGAAAAGCTGTCTGTTTGAAATGCACACCCTTTAGGTTTTGAAATCTCTCTTCCAGTATTTCAATCATACTATTTCATTGAGATTCTTGTAATAAAAATTGGTTTAACTGCAGTTGCAGAGGATGGAGAGAATTGGAGTGTTGGCCAGAGACAGCTTGTTTGCCTTGCTAGGGCTTTGTTAAAGAAAAGGAGAATTCTTGTGCTCGACGAGGCCACAGCTTCTATAGACACTGCAACGGATAATGTAATTCAGAAGACAATTCTAGAAGAAACTGGCAATTGCACTGTCATCTCTGTGGCACATAGAATAGCTACTATTGTTAACGATGACTTGGTCCTTGTTCTTGATGAAGGTATCTAATGTTTTAAAAGGAGTGTTGAATAACAGTTATTTTGATCAATGTATAAAAATACATTGTTTTTCAATAGTCGTCATCAAACATATTATTTATATGTCAATTTATTTTGTTAGGTCGGTTTTAAAAAATTGTTTATTGTAATGTAGACTAAAAATGCTAAATGGGAAAAACTAAGTTTTTCAGATTTTTTGAAAATATTAACTTATTTTCATATGTTGATTAAAATAATCATGACCGAATAAACTCAAAAAAAGTCAAATAAAAAGGGTATGAAATTTCCTAATGGTAGGATAATCAAACTAAGATATATGCTAGCATTTGATAATGATCATTTTAGTGTGCTAGTATTTTTAATTAGATGTATGATTTGTAAATCAGCCTTTTTTAAACACCAACTTAAAGAATGCTATTGTTTGAACTAAAAACATTGACTAGAAAGGTTGAGTTTTAATTTTTTTAAAAAATATGGCTTATTTTTTTACGTTAGATTAAAATAATCATTACCAAACGAAACTTAGATAAAATATTAATGCAAAGTTTTATATGAACACTGATCACTGCAGAGAATTTTTCATCAAATGAACTTGTGTGATTTCCCTAGACATCTCAAGCAGGTCAATGTTGAGGTGATACAACTGCAATTTTCTTGGACATTAAATCATTTGGGCATGATCTGATCTTGTTTCTGTGATTGCTATGCTGGCAATTTTTCTAATTTACCGTCAGGTTGATATCTGTCGTATTCAAACTTTTTTTCCTTGTTCCAGGAAAAGTTGTGGAATATGATTCCCCCAACAAGCTTCTTCAAAATGATGCATCTGCATTTTCGAAACTGACAGCTCAGTTCTTGAAGCAGTCTAACAGCAAAAACCAGATATTCGAGCAAAGGTCAAAGAGGTGATAGTAGGGACATAATTCATTCGCATAAACTAGTCAAGGTCAGAAGTGGATTGAGTTCAGTGCACCATTTTCCCCAAGTTTTACCTTCTCCTTCTATGATTTAACCCTCTCCAGCTTTTACATTTATGTTTTGTTTCTTCTGCTTTGTTCAATAGGACACTAACAATAAATAATACACACTTTTTGGCTGTCTATTTCAGAGATGAATTTAGCCGACAAGTATGTGCCAAGCTTTGGTTGAAATGTAAAGAATGCTAAATTATGCGTGATTAGATCCATTCCATACCTCCCAGAACAAAGGCCTTTTTTTATTGAATGACAGTTGTGTGTTTGCAGTGAAAGGTAGAAAATGATCGTGGTTCATGTTTTGCCTTGGAGTTAATTGATGGCTACAGGAAAGATTGAAAATACCACCACAGACGGATGTATGGAACATCGACAAACTGATGCTACCAACTCTCTCGGAGTCAAAATTTTTATTAAAGCAACGCCGAAATTGCAAGAATACAAAGTTGGGTAAGTGAAAAAAAGGATGATTCTTCATGCGAGCAATTTGTTAGGCACCCATATATTGCTTGCTGAAAAGAATTTGTTGACGGACAAATTTTCTAATCATACGGTCCTTGTACCTAGCTGTTACCTTCTGCAGAGTTATCCAACGCTCTGGCAACGCCGTTTTGTCTGGTTACCCTGTAAAAGAACACTGATGACATTTTTCAGACGCCACTAATTTGGGAAGAAAAAAACACAAGGGAACTTGGAAAAGAACAGATACACAAGAATTGGTGGTTAGACTGGCAAAGATCATGCCATACCTCTACAATAATACTCATCATGAAAGATTTATACCGCCTTGACGTGGAGTGCAGCAGGGAAGGCCGAACACACCCATTTAAATTATAATTTATCATACATAATGCTGGACACGTGGTACCACTGAAGTATTATTTCAGTGGTTAAGAAATTTTTTATTGAATTTATGACTATAAGTTCGAAATTAATAAAATTATTTTGAAATAATAATTTTTAAAATTAAAAAAATGTCGGACACGCGGTGGGCCGGAACAAACTCTTTTTTCAAGAATGACATGGATCGATTGAACAAAAACAGTAACATTTTGTGGTGGACATCCCAAATGCAGAAAATATGGATGCCGCTGGAAATTCAACGAAGAGGGCTGAATCTTGGGGGGTCATTAATACATTTCATGTGCGTGGAAAGAACCCATCTCAATTAATTAAACTTTTGTAGAATAACTTGATCAGAATTTAGAAATATCAATTCAGTCAAGTTCAATTGTGGCAACATGACTTGGGACAATTAAATCTCGTCCGATACGATATGATTTTGTGAATTACGTTTAGGCTAAGGTCTTGCAGGTTCGTTCGTGTTAATAAAGTATGATTTTCTTTTTAAATGTACGTTGTAATTTTTTTAATAAACAAAATAATAGACTTTTATTAAATTATATACATTATGAATAATTTAGTGGTTTGAATTTATTGATGAGTAATATATAGTTATTGAATCTCATCTTTGTCTATTTTTTTTGGTATTTATAAGATATAAATTATATTAATATTATATTACTTTTTAATAAAATAAAAAAATCAAAAGAAATTTGAATTATATGCTAATCAATGGAGTATACAAGACAAAGTATTTTTTTACCATGTATTTTAGTTTTTTTACTTTATATTATAACATTTCTTAAATAATTTTAATATTTTACATTAAAAATTATATTAAAATATTTACATTATAAATCTTATAATTTCTTAAAAAATATAAAATTTAATTAACTTAATTTTACTTTTTACAACAAACACATCATCGTAAATCACGTATCTTGATATGACCCAACACAACATGAACAGGGCACCTTTAAAAACTTCTTTTAATAAAAAAAATTCGACAGATTTTTTCTTTTGATCAAACGGTCCAAGTTAGTTTTCAATGTTGCGTACAGGCAACCTTGCATTATTTATCGTAAGTTGTCAAATACCATCCATGGTTTCTGTTTTTGTGTATGGCTGGCGGCCCACCCATGTCCCGTTAACCTAGTATGGTAGTTCACGATTTTTTAATTCCACACTCAACCTGCGCAAAGGTTGTCGGCCTTCCCTCGCCCTCTCCCTCCACTCCATCGATGATGGCAGTGGACCCTGTGCTTGATTTTTCATTTTCACATTTCGATAGACCTTGGGAATGAACTATGGTGGAAGATAGAAAATTTGGAGAGGTGGCACTTTTCAACACACTTCAAAAGCATGCCCTGATACAACCTTCAAGACTATTTAAATAACTTCTGGCTGTGGCTGGTTCACCCGATAACCGGGTCTGATTAACGTACTTATTCTCTAATGGGGTACCGATCTATCTCGCCCCTTCTCCGATTTCCTATGGTTTCAATCGTTGTTCTTTTGATGTAGTGTTTCCCCTGCATCGACAAATTTCCATGCCCCTAACCAGTGATTTCATGTGATTTGATTTACGAACATTGATTGTATCCTCTTTGCTCGATCCTTTTCTTTTTCGAAATAACAAGCAGCCCCATCTGTTTTCTGCAATCTCGCGTTGCTGGAGCGTGCAAGTTCTGATTTTTGTTTTGCTGGTGTTTGATGTACAAGATTCGGGAGGTCGGCAGGGTTTCCCTCCAGAGGGATGATATTGAGCTCGTTGCCGTCAACGATCCCTTCATCACGATCGACTACATGGTAAGCGAGTGTTAGTAATTAGATGATGCTTTTGTTTCTTGTGTCGGTCGGCACGGTACAATTCATCCGCATGGCCGTTCAAAGGGTGAGTGTTACGATTTCCATGTTACTGGTAATCCACGACAGATTTGGCATTGTCGAGGGGCTGATGACAAGCGTGCACTCAATCACTGGTGATGGACCATCCGTCCAACAAGGACCGGAGAGGTGGCGGACCTGCTGGGTTCAACATTATTCCCATTAGATCAATACTACCTTGCATATGATTTTAATTCTTGTTTGGTGGTTCAGTAGGCTGTTGGCAAGTTGACTGGCGCGTCATTCCCAGTTCCAAAAGTAGATGTTTCTGTGGTTGATCTCACAGTGAGACTTGAGAAGGGTGCCACTTACGAGCAGATCAAAGCTGCAATAAAGTGAGTGGTGGTGGTCTACGTCTGTATTTGACAGTGGTCTAGGGATGAATTTGTAAACGTGAAATTTGAACAGTGGGGATATGGTATAGGATTCAGAGGATGGCAAGTGATATTTTGTTAATTACGTCGATTGCAGAGAAGAAGCTGAAGGGCATCTTGGGCTACACCAAAGATGATTTGGTTTCCAGTACTGATTTTGGTGGTGACTGCAGGTTTATGCATGTGAGGCATTCAGTTTGCGATGTTTAGCTTGTAATTGGGTACCTGATTGCAGGTCAAGCATTTTTGATGCTCTGAGTCAGACGTTTGTGAAGTTGGTGTGCTGGTGGGACAACGGATGGGGTTACAGGTATTACTATTTGCTACTTCTCTTCTTCTTTAATTCCAAGAATATAATAAGAGGTTAGTTATATTTTGGAGATGGAATCAGTGCTCGTTTCTTTTGATAATTAATCAGCCACTCCCATTTAATTTGATTGTGCTTTTTTTCTCCTCTCAGCTGCCGCGCGATTGAGTTGGTCCTTCACAAGTGCGTTACCCAACATGTGACGCCCCAATGAAATAAAATTGGAGTTTGTGTTTATGACAACTTTCCCAATATTAATTCACCATATGGTCCCTGTTAGAACAAGGAGATTTCCACAACAAGAAATCAAATCTTTTCCAGGTACATTTTCATTAAGGACCTAACATACGGTTCTTTATAGAAGAGCACCACATTTAAAATTTCACACACACATTGGTAGGTTAGCATTCAAGGTGTAGCAGATTTCGATACATGCAACTGATAGATTTACAACGATTAACGACAGAAGTATAACACCACACCACTGTGACAACACACACTTTACTGGAACAAGAAGACAACCTTCAGGTTTGTTGCACCGGCTGGTTGCAAATGTTAAATTCTCGATTTAGATTTTGTTCTACAAAATAGCAACAGAAAATAAGTGAGCGTACCATGGAATAACATACATAATATTTCAAATAATAACAGTGGTTGTACGGTACACATCAGCATATTCACAACCGTTCCCTTTCTACTCCATTTCAGGGACGTTGAGTTACTTTCTTATTGGTTAGTTACCAGGTACGTACGTCTAGGCGGCATGCATATATGATATTAATTCTGACCGATCGATGAGAATAGCAAATCCATCTGAGTCGATATGGATGAGGATACGTGTTGGTAAGTCATTCATTCTTCAAAGTTTTGCACCCAAGGTAAGGCCTTTTCTTCCAAGCAACACTACGCAACGCAATATTCTAATTAATTCAAAACAAAGCACGGCCGTGGGATCGATGTTGCACGTCAAACACGTCACAGCTGCTTTACACACCAAGGTCAATGGGCCGTAATTAAGTTGGGTGGACGAGATGGAAAATTGAATTCCACGGAGGTGACATATACTTGACTTTGGTGTATATATGATGCAATTCCATTGATTGATTGCGGGAATTTTTATTAAATGAATATGTCGATAAAGAGTTGCTTGAATTGACTTCAACGGGCCTCGTTGGTCCTTTTTTTTTTTTTTTTTTTCTCGTGGTAGACGTGTATATACATAAATAACAACCACAACGATATTAACAATATTTATAATAGAAGGTCGATGGATTTGTCGCAGAAGACTAACGAATTGGGTGAGAGTAAGGAGACCGACGTATTCTTTTTCGAGAAAAGAAAAAAAGATGGCTGACGTTGAAACCCGCGTGTGGTGGGGATTGTCCGCACTTTCAACCATTCTTCCGACGTCTCCACCTCCCTTCGCTGCTCGACGAGCCGGTCTCTCTCGACTGCTGATGCCTAATTTGTATGTGCACACCTAAGTCAACAACAAATCAACGTCACTAAGCTTTGCGTACGTAACTTTGGTCTTTTGTGATGGCTCAAATCTAAAATAATTGGATCGAGAATTGACCGTGCATTTAAAACAGAAATATGTGAACGAAAAAATGTCCGCCACGAAATCGCAATCGATAATTCACCTTCTCTCGGCGTGGGTTGGGCTCGTCCACGGCCCACCTGCTTCTAAATCCAGAACTTGCATCCAATGGAATAATTTCTTTTTTTAAAAAAGACATGCATGAGAGAGGTGGCATGAGAAATCAGTCATGCACATCTCCCTGCTCTATCTTAATATATAGCAATTGTTCGGCTATGATTCTGGCCTTTTTGTCGATAATAATTACCAGGCACGTGTTGTGTGTATTTACATATGTATACGTGTGTGTATGTACAATGTGGCTATATGTGTGTGTGCGTGTGAAACCGTCGGTGTGTTTTTTTTTTTTTTTCGTTGTTAGATTTGAACCTTCGGAGAAAGTTGCCGCATCCCAACAAATTCCCAATCCGCGCGGACTCCTGATGTATGTACATATATATGTGTGCGCGCTTTCCTCTACGGCCACACCCATCACTGCTGCGCTTCCCGAAGATCCGGCCTTCGCCACCTTCTCCTTCTCCTCCTCACGTCGACGACCGACCGACCGACCGGTCGGCTAGCTGCCATGGGGACTCAAGCATCACCACCTCAGATCTACCCAAATCGAAGCACCAGTACCGTAAGTACCTTTCTTCATTTGCCAAGAAAGATCGATCGATCGATTTATTTCTCTTAATTTCTTTCTTTTCTTTTCTTTTCTTTTCTTTCCTTTCGAAGAAAGGAGAGAAATCCTCCCTCAATTCTGACTTCTAGGAGGACGAAAACAAGTTCCTCCACCTCTAGTTCCCTATTTTCTTCTTCGTCGTCGTCGTCGTCTCTTCCTCCTCCAGTCCTCCCCTTCTTCTGTGTTCGGTGGTGGGTCAGATCGAATCGCAGGCTGTTCTCCTCTCACTTCGCTGATACCGTATCTCACACCCAACCCATGACGCACCGACACGTTGCCACTCTTCCACCGCACGATGTCCTCGATTCTAGTGCACCTTTCTTATTTCACCCTTGAATTATTGCTTTTATTTTTCTTCCCGTCGCCGGTGGTTTGGTTTGCGTGTAGACGTCGCGTTCTGACCACACGATGGCAAGCAGCTCTCGGACGGAAGCCGTGGTCTTCCGCCTCACTGGCTCCCGCTTCCATGTCGGCTGGCGGTGGGCCGATGGCCTTTTGGTGGTACACATACAAATAAAGATTGATGGTGTTGGGCACATGGGCAAATAAACACAGACCCACACGCTCTTCCCTTGTTTTTTTTCGGTGGTGTCAAGTTAAGGAAGTATACTTTTGATTCGTTTTGAATTTACAAGAAGTTTATTTTTTTAAAATAAAGATTTAAATTTAAAGTCTAGAATTTTAAAAAAAATCTCAGAACCATCGGACTTTAATGATCACGTAACGTATGTTACCTGAAAAACATTCCAATCAAATCAAAATAAAATCAGCGTGCAATCCGTCAAACATGTCCTCTGAAAGCCCTAGCCTTCTTCTTTTTCACTTATTTATTATTACGTCCCAATGGTTTCTTTCGTTCGCTCTTTAAAAAATGTCATGATTGTGGATCGCAGAACGCCAAGGAGAAGAGCATCGATGAGTGGCTCCCCATCACCTCCTCTCGTAACGCCAAGTGGTGGTACTCTGCTTTCCACAATGTCACCGCCATGGTCGGCGCCGGAGTGCTCAGCCTTCCGTACGCCATGTCCGAGCTCGGCTGGTAAGGCCCATCCACCCCTACCGCATGCAGATTGCTCTTGTAGACGTCGATATATATATATATATACACGTGTGTGCAGGGGCCCAGGGATCACGGTGCTTGTGTTGTCGTGGGTGATCACGCTCTACACCCTGTGGCAGATGGTGGAGATGCACGAGATGGTGCCCGGGAAGCGCTTTGACCGGTACCACGAGCTCGGACAGCACGCCTTCGGCGACAAGCTTGGCCTCTGGATCGTCGTTCCCCAGCAGCTGGTTGTGGAGGTGGGCGTGTGCATCGTTTACATGGTCACGGGCGGCAAGTCGCTCAAGAAGTTCCACGACACCGTCTGCCCCGATTGCAAGCACATCAAGCTCACCTTCTTCATCATGATCTTCGCCTCCGTCCACTTCGTCCTCTCCCAGCTCCCCAACTTGAACTCCATCTCCGGCGTCTCCCTCGCGGCAGCCGTCATGTCCTTGAGGTACGTGCCAATCGGTTACTTCTGCACGCTCGTGTTAATGAATTGTTGGATGGATGGACTATCATATATTAATTAATCGGGGCGCGCGCAGCTACTCCACCATTGCCTGGGGAGCGTCGGTGGACAAGGGCAGGGTGGCGGACGTGGACTACGGGTACAGAGCCCATAGCACGTCGGGGAAGGTGTTCGACTTCTTCGGCGCGCTGGGTGACGTGGCGTTCGCCTACGCCGGCCACAACGTGGTGCTGGAGATCCAAGCCACCATCCCGTCTACTCCGGAGAAGCCGTCCAAGAAGCCCATGTGGAGGGGCGTGATGGTGGCGTACATCGTCGTCGCTCTCTGCTACTTCCCTGTGGCCCTGGTCGGGTACTGGGCCTTTGGGAACCGCGTGGAAGACAACATCCTCATCACCCTTTCCAAGCCGCGCTGGCTGATCGCCTTGGCCAACTTGTTCGTTGTGGTCCACGTCATTGGAAGCTATCAGGTGCGTGATCCATTTAATTAATTTTCCTCTTCTACATCTGTCTTGTTTCTTCTTATTGCTTATATATATGTTGCCTGCCTGTATCCGCGCGCAGATATACGCGATGCCGGTGTTCGACATGATCGAGACGGTGTGCGTGAAGAAGCTCAATCTCCCGCCCGGTCTTACCCTTCGATTGACAGCTCGCAGCTTATTCGTTGGTAATTAATTAATTAGCGGCAACATAACGTGTACATAAATCGCTAAATATATATATAGTACGCGGGTGTTGCATGATCGATGGTAGCGGATCGACTTGATTCCTCATTATTATTAATTAACTGACGTACGTGATGGATGAATGCAGCGGCAACCATGTTCGTCGGCATGACCTTCCCCTTCTTCAGCGGTCTCCTCGGATTCTTCGGCGGATTCGCCTTTGCGCCGACTACCTACTTCGTATGTTCACTCATTCATTCACCATTAATTGGTTATTATTGTTTGTTGTTCTCAAACAAAGAAATGACAATCTGGTGTCCATCAGTTGCCCTGCATCATGTGGCTGGCCATCTACAAACCGAAGAGGTTCGGCCTGTCCTGGTTCACAAACTGGGTACGTGTGTCATACCCGCTCTCGGCTCACCGATCCATATCATCCGAATTGATATAATAAAAATTTACGACGCTTTTGTGTGCAGATTTGCATCATTCTGGGGTTGATGCTGATGATCATATCACCCATTGGCGGACTGAGGCAGATCATCGTCAAAGCCAAGACCTACGAGTTCTACTCGTAATTATTTTTTAGGAGGAATCAACCATGTCTATCCTATTAGAAGAAGATTTGTATTAAGAGTAGTACGCCTTTTCTATGATGTCGACCATTTCATGGACTTTAATTGCTTAATTAGTTTTGACGTAAGACTGCATTATTATTAATAAAGTTTGTTTGGTGTTGTCAATCACCTATTTCGTGATTTTACTAGCTCGATGGTAGTCCTACTCCTACCCTAAAAGTGTCAAATGTTGAGATTGGTTGAATCTGTTTACCTTTTGTTGATTTATTTTTCATTGTATCATAAATTTAATAATAAATGTGCCTGTGATTCTTCTAATAAATTTTGAAATAGATCCGTGCGTCGAGGGGGTTTTCCACTTTTAATTTCTATCTATTTATTGGTCAATCGAATTTAATACTGCAAGCGGAAGTGGAATTAGCACAATAATGAGGAATTTTCAGTAAGAGGGTCCTGTTAAACCGGTTGGATTGGTAATCGTATGCTTGTTATTTACGGGCTTCACGTATATACACATTAATTGGTGATATTCCGGCCGAATGACGTGACATCCTTAATTGCCTAAGACAAATGCGCATAATTTGTTTAATTGGAGTATCACAATATTATAGAATGATTTTCAATCAATCTTCAACAACTAATAATCATTTAGTCCGGCAGACACTTGAAGATCGAAAAACTGACTTTGAATTCAAAAACATCCAACATCGATCGTTTATCCAAAAAAAAAGAATCCAGTTTATTTTTTTGGGTTAAAAAACATTCCAGTTTTTCAGTTGGTTGGCCTTCCTTCCTGTCTTCTTCGAGTTGTTAATCATCGATAGGGCCGTGAATTTGTCGAGAGATGGAGTTAGGTATGTTGGTTGCTATGTTGTGGTTAACTTCAGCCGAAACCCGCGTTTCACCTTCCAAACTAAGAAACGGCAGTTTCGGCCGAGTCTACCGCCTGCCGCCTCCACAGCAGCTACGTACGTACAACAGCAACAACCACCACCATTGCTTTTCTACTTGATCCTCCCTTCTGTCCGCCGGTCCCCTCCATGTAAGAGGAAGAGGTCGACGAAGACGAACAAGTCGATCGGGAGTGGCGAGCACAATTAAGGAGGCAATTTTGGATACCGTACATGACTTCAAATTAATCCCGTTGGGATGGCACCGACGATGGATTCCGTCCACCGGCTGGGGAGTGGCAAACATGACGACGTCACCCCATCTGCAATCGATGGGGTTCAACAACAGCATCTCGTGCCCGGTTCTCTTCCGAAGAGCAGTTCTGGTGTGGGTAGGGGACACAGGTCGTTCGGCCGCTCCTCCTCCTCCACAAAGTCCCCTTCCTTCGACGAAGATTTCTCACAGTTGGAGGAAAGCGAATTCAAGGAGCCCACCCAGGGCGAGGGCCGTGACGTATTCAATATCAATGCACACGAAAGCTCTCCTCCCCAAGTGGACAATGCAGCTGATCTCCTGGCCTCTGCCCTTGGCCTGCGAGTTACCAAGGCGTCGGGAAATTCCATGTCCAATAATGCTGGTATTTCTTCTCGTCCTCCTTTCTTCTAGTTAATTATTGTTTTAGTTTGGTGCTTAATTGTATAATATATATATACAGAGAGAGATATAGATATAGATGTACATGCTATATGAGCGCGGCAGTACGTATATATAGAAGGGTGCTTTGTTCCGAATATTTTCCTGAAACAATCCTTTCTTATATATGTGATTATATATATATATATATATATATCTATCCATGTATATATGTGTAGATGGGGCGTCGTCGTCGACGGATCGATCTCCACCATCCCAGGTGATGGTTCCATCAGAAGCAGTACCCGATCCCTACAGAATCCCATTATCGGTGTTTGAGGCGTCCAAGCCCACTACACAAACGGAATGGAGCATCGCTTCCAACGAGTCGTGTTTCAGCATCCACTTGGGGAGTATCAGTCTGTGCAAGGAACAAGCCATCAACCTCGACGATGGAAGGTCTGTCGAGGTGGCCTACACTACCGGAACTCATGAGCCTCATCAATCGGGGGTTGACGTTGAGACAGCAGACGTCGATGCGACCAATGCGGAGACAATGAAGGTTGTCCTGGACCGGGCGGCGGCAGCTGCGGATGAACTTGCTGCATGCGAACACAGACCGTCTACGGAACACGGTGGTGGGGCCCTTCTCTCTGCAAGCACTTCCCGTCGTTCAGATAGCAGCGCAATCAGTGCCACCTCCTTCGCATTCCCAATGTATGCAGTGTGTGTATATATATATATATATATATATATATATATATATATATATATCGATATGCACGATCTTTCTTTAATTCCACGTACTCATGCATGATGCTTGCGATTCCTTTAATTCCTCGTTACTCCTCGTACTTATCTGTTTCTTTTACAAAAAAAAAATTTGAAATTGGAAGAGAACGTACTAGTGGGTACTACTGGCTTCTAAGAAACATGCATATGTTAATTATAAGCGATCTTAATTAATTCATGGTATACATGCGTTCATTTTTCCAGATTGGCAGGTGGGCATGCCAGAACTATCTCTGCGAAAATCGAACCTGTAGTACATCATCATCTTGATCCGCAGCAGCAGCAGAAAGGACGCAACCAGATCACGGAGAAACAGGAAGAGATGCGAAAGCCTGTCGTAGCTCCTGAGGGCGGACGTGGTAGATCATGGTGTCCATGTTTCCCGTGCACTTGCCACTGGTAATGGCGTGATAGATATGCATATAAATATGTAGGCTCATGACTTCAATTCATATCTTCAACATCCATCTTTCTTGATTCCATTTTGGGAGCCATCGTGCATGCACGTCCATCTATACATCTTCTTTTTACCAATACCGTTGCATGATCGCCCACCGACCGTCACAATTTGTTCTCCCACACAATCTGCTGCGGAGTTGATATATGTTTGATCGGTTGAAAATCAGCCAAAAAATGTTACTGATATTTTCTCATACAGTAATTTTTTAAATTGATATTTAAGAATATATATATCGTCACCAAGATTCAAACTCAATCACACGGCTTTGGTTGATTTGCCATTTTGTAATATTATTTACTATGCACGGAAGAAGGAATTCCTTCTTCGGGGTGATTGACACATGCATGACGTTGCTATTGCGGAGAATTTGCAGTGATGTGATGTACGTTATCCCACGCTTCCAGGATCACAAAGATTCCTGAGGTTTCGTTTGACACTATTTTTTTTTTAATGATTTACGATAAAATATATAATTTATAATAAAAAAATAATTTAATTTTATGAATAATAAAAAATATAAAATTTATTTAATAAGTATATTATAAAATATTATGGTACATAGTGAAAATATGTATAGTATCAAAATATAAGGACAAACACATCGTCAATAATGGTGACGCATTAACTTTTGACTTTAAATTGTATTTATTACGTACTTTTATTTTTTACTATATCCTGACCATTGTGTACTTCGTCCCAGAACTCGACCGAGTGGGGACGGGGTACTGAGCTTTACCCTATGACTGTTGTAACCTTACAGGCTTTACTTTACGCCTAGCCGTAACTTTACGGATTTTACTCTACGCTCAGTTGTAACATTATAGACTTTACTTTACGCCCAGCTTAGAAATGGTACTTCCGTCTTGGAATGCATGATATTTGTGGTAGTTCCGTCTGGTCAATGGAACAGTCACGGATATTCGCCAAGTGCTGGCGGGAGTTCCGCCATGGGCGCGAAACTGTCGGTCATTCTTCTCTGCTTTGGCGGGCATCGGGCATTGCTATCGAGTACCTGTAGGTAGGCTACCAGTTACTTGTGGGCCGGCAGCCGTGTTCTTCCACTGAGTCCTTCAAAGGGGTGAGGAGGAGTCCTTCTTGCTTAGGGAAGAATCGGGGAATTGAAAGTCAAGGTGATGTACTAGCATGCTGGGTGTTTTACTCGACAGCTAGATACGTGTTGAGCAGGAGGGTCAACATATCTCATAATTAGACTAAACATTCATCCCATAAAAATTAAATCATCAACTATCTTTTTATTTTCTTGACTTTTCACGTTACATATCTAGTAGTTGTGAGTGCTTCACCAAATTTATACTCATTTAACGCCCTTTTGCACTTTAGTCCTCGTAATATGATATAACCTGTAATCTCTGTTAAAAATATAATAAAATACCTAGTGAAGCATCATAGTCACCAATATTTAATCATAAATAATACACAAAAATAAACCTATCAAATGCCTTGCCATTGGATGAGCCGATCTTGGTGATGGAAGCACATTTGTTTCTTCTCCATATCCATCTGAAACTTGTTGATTGTCTTCAATCACTGTACTCCTAAAATGATGTCATATAG
>JAMKPZ010015643.1:0-22642 GCA_024699675.1 Amphibolis antarctica | reverse complement strand
GGGTGTTTGGTCCCACACTTCTAGCAATGGCGTGTGTCGAAATGGTCACCTTATCATCTTCTTCACCCAACTCCTTTACTTCTTCCTTGTCTATATCAGCTTCGCATTCACCGTGAACTACAAACAAGGATGATCTCTTACATTTGTGACCCAGGTTCCACCGCTCATCACAATTATAACATAGATATTTTTCCTTTCTCTCCCTCATCTGTTTAGGCACTAGATTCTTGAATGGTATTGACCTCATTTTTGTCTTAGACGTGGATGCTCCCTTTTTACTTTTATTTGGATTTTTGTAAGTTACTTTTTTTTTTCCTTTGTCAGTTTGTCTTCAATAATTTTGGCTATTCTTGCTGCAGCTACCAACGACGTCAGTTCAACTAATTGTAGCTCCACCCGAATATCCTCCCGCAGTCCATTGACAAAAATGCCTGCAACATCCTGATTATTCAATTTCTCTCTTTGTACCCTCTCTTTCATCCGACTATCACTCGGAACCCATGGGTTCCGCCAGCAGAGCTAGTGGATGGGCCGATGTATAGAAAATTGAAAAGTTAATGTAGGAGCACATCGCCATGTTGGGTGGATGGCTCATTATACGAAGCTGTCACCTTATTTTTGCATAGAAAACGAGGAAAAATGGATGGGAAAGTATTCTTCCATCGTCAAAATAGTAAAAATCACAGAAATGATGTAAAATCGTGTAAAACTATGTGAAAAATAAGAGAATTGGATACGAGACTCAAGGTACTGTTGGGGAAGGTGTTAGGTACCCCCAGACAGCTCAGGTAATCCCGACCTCTCTCCGACTCTAAAATTGGAATACAACAATAGTCAGTTCGGCCAAACATGGCCTCATTTTGAAAGACTTTTCAGGGCATCGAGAGGGCAACTTTGCTTCTCCCGGTAAAGGGGAACCGTGTGGGTATACATACTCATACACCTGAATGGCCAACGTCGGCAAGGATGCATACCAATGGCCTAATCTCAGAAGCCTTTCCAGGGCATCGGAAGGGTAGCTTTTTATTTTCTTGACTTTTCACGTTACATATCTAGTAGTTGTGAGTGCTTCACCAAATTTATACTCATTTAATGCCCTTTTGCACTTTAGTCCTCGTAATATGATATAACTTGTAATCTCTGTTAAAACATAATAAAATACCTAGTGAAGCATTATAGTCACCAATATTTAATCATAAATAATACACATAAATAGACCTATCAAATGCCTTGCCATTGGATGAGCCGATCTTAGTGATGGAAGCACATTTGTTTCTTCTCCATATCCATCTGAAACTTGTTGATTGTCTTCAATCAGTATACTCCTAAAATGATGTCATATAGTCTCACTTCCATGATGTGTAGGTCTATTTTAATCTCACTCAATTGACAACAAATCTTGGCTTGCTCCCAACATTGAAGGAGGGTAATTTTTGACCCCTTACCCTATCACGTATTGTTGTACTTGAAGCTATTCCTTGTAATTCTTGGGTAAGCATCACGGGTCCACAAAGTTGTGGGTACTCCCATTATCAACCATTAGTAATGTCTTGCATTCAATAGTAGAACCCATAATCTGAGGGTGTTTGGTCCCACACTTCCAACATTGGCGTGTCGAAATGGTCACCTTATCATCTTCTTCACCCAACTCCTTTACTTCTTCCTTGTCTATATTATCTTTGCATTCACCATGAACTACAAACAAGGATGATCTCTTATATTTGTGACCTAGGTTCCACTGCTCATCACAATTATAACATAGATATTTTTCCTTTCTCTCCCTCATCTGTTTAGGCATTAGATTCTTGAATGGTATTGGCCTCATTTTTGTCTTAGACGTGGATGCTCCCTTTTTATTTTTAATTAGATTTTTGTAAGTTACTATTTTTTTTTCCTTTGTCAGTTTGTCTTCAATAATTTTGGCTATTCTTATTGCAGCTACCAACGACGTCAGTTCAACTAATTGTAACTCCACCCGAATATCCTCCTACAGTCCATTGACAAAAATGCCTGCAACATGCTGATCATTTAATGTCACTATTTGTACCCTTTCTTTCATCCGACTATCATTCGGAACCTCATAGGTTTCGCCAGCGGAGTTAGTGGATGGGCCGATGTATAGAAAATTGAAAAGTAAATGTAGGAGCACATCGCCATGTTGGGTGGATGGCTCATTATATGAAGTCGTCACCTTATTTTTGCATAGAAATCGAGGAAAAACGGATGGAAAAGTATTCTTCCATCGTCAAAATAGTAAAAATCACAGAAATGATGTAAAATTGTGTAAAACTATGTGAAAAATAAGAGAATTGGATACGAGACTCAAGGTACTGTTGGGGAAGGTGTTAGGTACCCTTAGACAGCTCGGGTAATCCCGACCTCTCTCCGACTCTAAAAATGGAATACAATAATAGTCAGTCCAGCCAAACATGGCCTCATTTTGAAAGACTTTTCAGGGCATCGGGATGGCAACTTTGCTTCTCCCGGTAAAGGGGAACCATGTGGGTATACATACTCATACACTTGAATGGCCAACGTTGGCAAGGATGCATACCAATGGCCTAATCTCAGAAGCCTTTCTAGGGCATCGGGAGGGTAGCTTTGCTCTACCCGATAAAGGGGGAACCGTTAGGGTGTACATACTCATACACCTAGACAATCGACGTCAGTAAGGATGCATGCCGATGGCCTCATCTTGGAAGTCTTTTCAGGGCATCGAGAGGGTACCTTTGCTCCTCTTACTAAAGGGGAACCGTCGAGGTGTGTATACTTATGCCCCTGGATGGTCGACGTCGACAAGGATGCATGCCGATAGCCTCATCCCGAAAGTCTTTCTAGAGCATCAGGAGGACACCTTTGCTCCTCTCGATATAGGAGAACTGTCAGGGTGTACATACTCATACACCCGGACGGCCGGTGTCAGCAAGGATGCGTGTCGACGGCCTCATCTCGGAAGTCTTTCCAGGGCATCGAGAGAGTAACTTTTCTCCTCCCGGTAAAGGGAAACCGTTGGAGTGTACATACTCATACACCTAAACGGCCAGTGTCGGCAAGGATGTATGCTGACGACCTCATCACGGAAGTCTTTCTAGGGCTTCGAGAGGGCAGCTTTGCTCCTCCCGGTGAGATAAGCAGGAAACAGGTAAAAACGCAAATAAAGACGTGGCAACCACCGCTACGGACCTCTGGTTGAAAAGCCAGAGGTCTGGTGGGTCTACCCGTCTGCCTACCAGACATTTGGGTTTGGGGCCGGATGTTCGCCCAGTATGCCACCTCCACTTCTGGGTACAGAGATTTTTGCACCTAGTCCTGAAAGATGGGAGAGGCAAACACTTTCGAGGAAATGATCGTCTATAAGCGGAGACGACACATTTGACAATGGCTAGGTGTTTCAAAGAAAAGGAGCGGAGAAACCTGACGATATGCTCGTAAAACGCGTAAGAAAACCTGACAAACGAACTGACTGGATTGATCTCGATCGTACCGAGTGGATTTATCCGGCGGGGAGGCTGCCAGTACCTTCGAAAGTGTTTCCAAAGGAATGAGACCTGGGCATGTCCTCCAACCTTTCCCTTTGCGTGGGGAAGGTCCAGTACGGTCATGGTTCGAACAAAAGAGGCTAAATAAGAAGCATGACGGCAAGGGATAAGTGGTTTACCTGGAAGGAGATGCCAGTGGTGGTCGGAAGGCCTTGCTCCAGTGTGCCAGCGATGCCTCTTTTTTCAGCGGGTTCGGGAACAGGACGTCGATGCTCCGAGTAGTTCTTCTCCAAAATCACTCCTCCAGAACGTCAAAAAGGCCCCTCTTTGCATGGAATGGAGGGCCCTTTATATAGGGAATTACCTTCCATTTTGGGTGATCTCGGGATGGAAACCCCACGTACGTTTCGATTTAAATCTCGCTATATCCTAACATTGTTATTTAAATTATTTCCCTAAGTGTTAGCCGACGGTCATAGCAAATATGTCAACGGTTAGGTAAGAGGAATCGACATGCGGTAAAAGCATAGCCCGTAGTTTGCGAGAAAAGGTCGTTGTGGGTAGCCAGGATTATGTATCGACCTATGACTCAACGGCCGTATTCTTGGCCTCGAAACTCAGTCTCAGTTGAGTGGGGATGTGGTACTAAGCTTTACCCTACGGCCACCATGACCTTACAAACTTTAGTCAGCTATGCCTGGAAACGGTACTTCCGCCTCAGAAAGCCTTTTATTCACGGAAGTTCCGTTTGGTCGATGCACCTGTCACAAAGAATCGTCGGGTGGTAGCGGGGGTTCTGTCCTGGGCGTGGAACTGCTGACCATTCTTCTCTCCTTCAACGGGCGACAGGCGCATTACCAGGTACCTGCAAGTTGGCTACCAGCTACTTGTGAGCCAGCTGCTGTGCTCTTCTGCCAAGTCCTTCGCAAGGGCGAAGGGGAATCTTACTTGCCCAGGGAAGAGTTGCAGAACTGGCTGTTGGGGTGGTGTATCGGCGTGTCGGTGGGGTGCTGGGTGATTTACTCGGCACCCGATAAGTGTTAAGCATGAGGGTCAACACTATTTGGTTGAGCAACTTTTTATATTGAGAATGATACTCCCTCATAGTATTCGTTTGTTGTAATTTCGACAGTTGTGCTAATGGACTTGCAGCTTCATTTTTCCCAAATCTCTTCATAATATCTAACTTGAAGTTTTCCCGGTCCATTAAATCATTGTTTTGTTCATACCAATCATACCATTGGATGGCTTCCTTTTCTAGATGTAGTGATGTATAGTCTACCTTTTTCTCTACTATAATATGGTACACCTTGAAAAATCTCTCAATCCTTAGCAGCCAAGCTGTAGGATCTGAGGTGTCGTCATACATAGGGCAATTTTTGTGTGGAGTGGATCTCAAAAGGAGCCCTTCCATTCCCAATAGGTTTTCTCTCCTCTCGTTGGCCCCATTTGTTCATATTTTACCTTCGGTCTCTATTCTGCTAGTAGACCCATCTTTTGGTTTAACTTTCAATTCTTCAAGAAGGTCTCTCATAGTTTGGCAGTTTTCAACCGATTCTTTCTGTTGATCTTGCATCATCTTGAGCATCAAGTTGCGCAACTCGTCAAACTCTATGCTTATTGTCTCCGTGTCGTCTAACTTCGAGATTGACTCTAATACCTTGTCACGTTCTTCAATTTGCTCCTGGATCTACCAAAGCCAAATCGAGCAATGGACAGAAGGTGGTGGTTGCTGCACTTTTTGTGGTCTTCCATTGTAGCTGTCAAGATGGTCTCCAACCTTAGCCTATGTATAACACACAAATGTACAATTTCTGTGAGAGTGGTCCTCTTGCTTGCAGGAACAGGATGATTTTCTGTAACCCATGGAGATTCTGGAATATAGGCATAAACTCTTCTCTACCTTAGTCTTATTATTACTCATTATTTAAGTTTTACAACAATCACATGTCGAGCTAGACCTACCATCAACTCTTATTAAACATTACAGATATAATGTTAGCTCTGCTAGACATGACAGTCCACTCTTACTAAACATTACAGACATAACATTAGCTCTGCTAGACATGACGTTTGCTCTTAATAAACATAATGGACATAACGTCAGCTTTTAATAAACATAACGTTTACAAAATACCTTACTAACCCAAAACTGGGAATTATTTATTTACTTATAACTTAAGGGTCATGACAAAGGGTGAGCGGAAATTACAACCACTGACGATGCAAGTAGGCAACCAGGCGAGTAGAAGGTAATAGGAAGTTTGAGCGGTGATGCGATTGAGCATACGAGGGTTTTGATGGAAATTGTCTTTTGCCAAGGGGAAGGGGAGAAAGTGAGCAAAAGTTAATGTGGTCAAAAAGTTAAACTTTTTAACTTAATTTTTCATTTTGCACAAATACCCTATTAAAGGTATTTTTGCCAAACAGATATTTTTTGCTTATAGTAGACTTCTCAAGCTTTTATTTAACACCTTACTTGTATTGTTACGAGGTGTATGAATTTTTCTACAAATTTTTAAAATTCTTGCAAATTTCTATATGTTTAATGCTAATTCTTTTGATTGTATAATAGTTAAGTTCATTACTTATATGCTTTTTTTATGTAAAAATACATGATTTGCATCCTTTAGCAATTTAAAAGTCAATTGTTAATTTTTTTAGTTTCCTTATATAAAATTATATAGGAATTTATAATTTATTTACCATTTTCCTAATTAATATGCATTTTACATATTTATGCATCAGGATGACATGTGATTACTCTAATTTACTCTAATTATATTTACCATTTACTCTAATTTATTGACAAAAAAATACGAGTATGATAAAGTTTCAACAAACAAACAAATAAAAACAAGTATAATTGAAAAGAAGTTGAATTACACATCAATTGTATTTTTAAAATTAATAAAAATTATTATTATTATTATTATTATTATTATTATTATTATTATTATTTTACCATTTTATATAATTTTTTATTAATTTTAAAAACATATTAGCAATCATCTAATCTTATTTCTATCCGTATTTACGCAAAATAAAAAAGTGAAATTACTTAAAGAAAACGATGAAAAATCAAAAAAGACCCTGAAAGTGAAAGGGGGTTTCCGTGCCGAGCCAGACCCCGAGATCCGACGGAAATAAGCCGGCAATGAAGGGCTCCTACTTCCTCGCGGCGGCGGCGGCGGCGGCGACGGCGGCGATGATGGTGGCGTTTCTGTTGGTCGGCCGGGAGTGGGACAGGGAGAAGGCCATGGACATTTTCCGATCGCTGTCGGAGAGGCTGGGCTTATGGGCCATCCCCGCCTACGTGCTCGCCCATACCCTCACCCTTGCCCTCTGCCTCCCCTACGCCGTCTTTTTCGAGGCTGGCGCCTCCGTCTTCTTCGGCTTCTTCCCCGCCGTCCTCTGTGTCTTCTCCGCCAAGGTCCTCGCGGCCTCCCTCTCCTTTTCTATGGGCAGGTATCAATCCCAAATGCATGCTAAAAAGTAATATACATTAATTGACTTGATCTGCGATGGACAACGGCAGATTCAATATTAGGCGATGTTAAACAGGAGCGCAATTGATGTTCTTTGGATGCGATGCATTCTGCCGTTTGTGGTTTCGACTTTCTGTTTTTTAGGGGGAAAAGGTTCAATAGTTGCTCTGGCATATGGCAGAAAAGAAAGTCCTTTGTCTGATTTTGGTTGTAAGTTCATCTTCTGGCATAATTTGCGCGTTTGCTGATTGTGTTGTTTGTTCAGGGCGATTTTCAGGAGCTCGGAATCGGCAATGGAGTGGGTGAGGAGGAGCAAATACTTCCATGTGGTAGCGAGGGGGGTGGAGCGTGATGGGTGGAGATTCGTTCTGCTTGCTCGCTTCTCCCCTTTGCCTTCCTATGTCATCAACTACGCCCTAGCTGCCACCCAGGTTGGTTTCTTGGTCGATTTCCTTCTTCCCACCGCACTCGGTTGCCTGCCTATGATCCTCCAGAACACGTCCATTGGAAGTCTTGCTAGCGCAGCCGTTTCTCCCACCGCCGGCTCCAGCAAATCCGTATTGTCTTCCTACGTGTTTCCGCTACTCGGAATCGTCTCCAGCATTCTTATCTCCCTCAAGATAAAGAAGTATTCTTCTCAGCTGTCGGTAGCCAAAGAGATTGGTGGCAATGCATAAGAGTTGTGTAACAGTGACGGTGTATTGAGAAGGAAGAGCTAGGTTTGCCTTTTGTTCGATTTTACTAAACACCGTACCCGGCTGTGTAATGTTGAGACTGAACACTGTCATTGCTTGCATCCATCATTTTACAAGGCTCGTCTTTTTTACCGGTATTTCCCGGACCATATGAATTCTGATATGCTCCGAAACATAGAGAACCATGTGTAAGCCGAAGGCTAGTGTCACTGCAATCATAATGGGTTCGATGATGCATGCGTAATACCTTATGTTTTTTATTCTCCTCTTATGTTTTCTTTTCTTACAGTTAATCAGAGTATTTTATTTAAATGTAAGTGTTACATAAGTTACATATTTTGTGAAGTTGTGTCGTGGACAAGGCGAACACCGCATAGTTTCGAGATCGTTACACAAGTTTCAAGAATATATCAACTGCGACGAAAATCTAACGTTAACGGAGGTGAACAAAAAACAAAATAAACGGAAATATGGAAAAAAGGATCCGCAAGCGAGTGTTACAAATAATCCCGCAGATAGATTGCCCTGACAGTCTGCGAACCGTTCTCTTAGGCTTTAGGTTTGATTAAAGCGACTTGAAGAAATGGGAGGAGCCATTACTCTCATCAATACGGAACCAGATTCCAACCGAATAAAATAGCATCACATCCTGCAATCCAATCTCCAGAACAATTAATAACATACGTTTCTCAACTGCAAATATGCCGTACCTGCGAAGCTTGAATTCTCAAAATTTCCAATGGAGTAAAAACCATGTACTGAAGTAAGTAAGCATTATGCTTTGTTCGACATAATACCAGCAGCAACTTCATTATAATCCTCGCCAGGTTGCTCTTCCAGCATTAACGTATAACCGAAGCAACACCGTATAGCAAATTCATTCCTGTCATCCACCATGGCCTCACAAATTAAGGAGGATAAAAATGTTCCCGATTTTCCATAAATACCAAAGGACTTCGGAAATAGAACATGATATCCTTTTACTTCTTTCGCAAGTTTGAGTCAGTCTCAAAGTTCACCATATCTCGTACGGAATCCAGTGACGCTGGATCAGAGCCGTAATGCAGCCCCTCTTTAACCCTGGTGTAAGCAGCATACGAGCTTTCCTTGGAAAAACACTAGCAACCGTTCCAAAATCACAAGTATTGGTTACATTCTCTTTACCGGGTGTGAGATCATCAGTACTTAAAGACAGACCTTCACTTGCTGTCACTGCCATCTCCGTGGCTCTTGGAACACTCGTATCATCTTCACAATCTTTCAAATCTGCAGTTGTTGGTTCAGAAATATGTTTGTTGACCATTTCCACATCAGCAACGTGATATGCAGTACCTTCTGATTTCTCATTACTTGGGGAACTTCTATTATCTCCGCTAACCTTCAAGTATGTTTTTGATAATTCATTCTCATTTACATGGATCATATCCACATCAGCAAAGCGATATTGAGCATCTCCTGACTTCTCGTTGCTTGGGGCACTTATGTAACTCCAGTGACTTTCAAGTCTGTTTTTGGCGGTTCAGAGGCATCTTCATCTTTATTTTCACAGATCATATCCACATTAGCACGACGATATTGACCACAATGAAAAAGTTCAAAACTTTGTGATAGCTATGCTGGACGAACACGGCCAGGAGAGAGAAGAGATGCCAAAAGTGCACACAATGCAGCAAGCAAAAGATTTGCATCAACCAATGATGGTTTCCCCAGCAACGAGAAATTTCTTTTAAAGCTTATTGCGTCATAGACATTTGTTGCCACTGTTATTAGTAAAAGGTCCACATCTGATCACCAACATTCTGAGCTAGTGGAACCACCCTGATGATAAAACATTAAAATTACTACAAATTATTCGATTGTCAAGTGCAGATGGATCAAATGTATTATGATCAAGGCTAAGGCAAAAGAGTGACAGAATCAAGTTGCTTCATTAGGCCAGCATCACCTTAGCACTCATAATAAAATAAATACAATTTTTCAGACGTGAATTATATTTAAGGTCCGTTTGTACATGTTGGAAATTCGAAAAACGAAAATTTAGGAAATGAAAAAGGTAAAAGAAGAGGAAAAGGAAAATTAGGAAATGAAAAAAAATTTAGGACTGGTCAATTGTAAGAATTTATAAAGGGGGGGAAAAGGAAAAAAAGTGCACATTACGAAAATCTTAAAAAATTAATTTTAAAAATTTATAAATATTCTATATTTTAACAATTTAAAGATAATTCTATATTTTTCATATAGTTATAAGTTTTAGCAATGGTCGAGGCAGATTGAGCAAAATGCACATGGTCGGTGTACATTGTGATGAAATTCTGTCAATTGTAAGAATTTTTTTAACCTAATAGGTAAAAAAGGGTAGAAAAAATCTATATTAAAGATGAAAAAATTTAAAATTTTTTCACATTTTATAGAATACACAAACACCTGAAAATTATTATTTTTTTTTAATTTTCCTTTTCCAAGATATTTAAAGGACACAAACCCCCCAAAGTAATAAGGCATCATTCAGAATTATACCCAATTCAAACTTAATAAAACAATAATTAACATTGCAAAAATTTAAACAATATTCCACCAGAATGTAAGCACAAATAAAAATTCATAACTAAATTTTAAGAAAAAGTCAAGAACACTAGTTAACAAAAAAAAGTTAATACAACCAAAATTTTTTTCAAAACATGTAAACAATGATAACACCATAAATCCTTGTTGGATTCATTATAGGATCTGCTAAAAAGCCACTAGGCATGAAAACACTGAGCACTGTATTCTTCCTAGGCACCTAGGTGTAACCTTGACAACCTTGGTTATTATGCTAATACATGGCCAACCTAATGCATTAAAAATTCATATTGATCCAATTGTTAATAGATTAAGAAACTTGATGATGAAATATATTATAAGTTGAAATTGATGGAAGATGTGTTGCATTGTGTACTAACAAAGATTACACTTTTGTATATAGAGGTTACAAGACCTATGACAAACACCATTAATCAATGTGGGACTAAATCCACTTACATTGTAAACCTTGATACTTAAACTATAACACTTCCCCTCATGTTGGAACATTTAACTTGCAATAAACTCATACATAAGAAGATAAACAAAGAAGATACATAATAGATAGATATTTAAAAAGTAGCAATATTGTGTAAGTAAAATACATAAAGACTTACACATATGCTTCTATAAATATAAATTTTATCAATAATCCAATAAAAGAGATTTGATGTGAATTGTCAATAAGAGGCGTTCTACAAATCTTAAAATAATGTGGATTTTAAAAGTAAAGTATTCCACAAACTTCGAAGTAGTGTGGATTTTTAAATGTGAAGTATCTATAAATTCCAAGAGAAAAATATTGGATGATATTAAACATTTTTTTTGCCTTTTTTGTTTTCTCCTTTTAATTTTTTTTACTTTTTTATTTTTTTTCTTTTGTCTTTTTCTTTTTTTCCTTCCCTTTTCTCTGTGTGCTCCACAACACCTTCTCTTCTCTCCTTTCTTTGTTTTTTTTTCCTTTTCTCTTCTTTTTCTTCCTCTCCCCTTTCTTGCCCTTTTTTCTAGGTCCTTTCTTCTTCTTCTTCCTCTCCCCTTTCTTGCCCTTTTTTCTAGGTCCTTTCTTCTTCTTCTTCCTTTCTCCCTTTGTCTGCAACTTTAATAGGTGCAATCTACAATGATGACTGTGACCCAAATAGGTGAACGACGGCAACTGTTGCAACGAATGACCGAACAGTGACCTAAATGGCAATGGTAACAATGGTTGAAGCTGGGAGGATGACTCACGGTTGAACAAACAAGGGTGGCCCACAAACCCTCGATATGGCGATGGAGAGGAGGAAGAGCATTGTTGGTGGAGGAAGAAAGTGGAAGGGTTGTCAATGGAAGAGATTGTTGCAGTTGAGCAGCTGTCAGGGTAGAGGACCCATGGGAGAGAAGAACCATAGGAGAAAGAACGATGGGAGAGAGGAGAGTTAAGATGTGGGGGGAGGTAGGAGGGTGACAGCTGCATTCCCTCCTCTCACCTAGGTTTTTTTTCCAAGATGAGACTCAAAACCTAACCTCCAATATCGAGTTGAAATTGATGGAAGATGTGTTGTGTTGTATACTAACAAAAAGTACACCTCTTTATATAGAAGTTACAAAACTCATGACAAACACCACTAATCAATGTGGGACTAAACCTACTTACATTGTAAACCCTAATACTTAAACACTAATATTATAGGGAATAGTACTAGATATTGATGTAAAACATAAGTTACATACCATAGTCAGAAGAGCTTCAATTGCTCCCAATGCTGCAAACTGAACAGAATAAGCAACTAGAGGTTTTTCAACTGCTGCATTTTTGTCCTCAATTAGTAATCCACTATTGAGTTTTCTCTTCTTGTGGTAGCCAGGAGAATAAGCCTCACTTCCAACCTCTGATATGGCTTTGTTTGAAAAACTCAGAAAAATACTCCCACAAAAAGAGCCAAGGTCAAGAAGAGCATTTTCAATTACATCTTGAGCAAGATACTGACCCATGCCTGAGTAGGACCAACCAAAAATTTAGTGTATTGATCTATATTTAAATAAACATAGAGAAACTAGAGTAATATACAAGAAATATTTCATACAGTAAAATATGAAACAGAGACAAGCATGAACATGTACAATCAGGAAAGGAAACCACTAGGAGAAATAAAGCTAAAAAAGAAGGCCTGAAAATTGCCTACCAGCACCCATAGAGACCAACAGAATCTGCATTACTGTATAAACTTTTATCCTTACACAAGGAAATGTTGCTTACTGGAAATACTTTCTGATTATATGTACAATTTTAGCAGCGTGTGGTAAAAATTGACTGTAGAAGAAAGAAAGTAATTTTGGTAAAACTTCTTGAATAAAACCTAAACAAGATGCCAAAGGAAAATAAACATAAGAACATCCCAATAAACCAAATATTGTATCATTGATGTGTCACACATGAAATGTCAGATATAGAAAGTAGTAGTTATCATTGGATGTGCAAAGTTGGACCAAACTGATGGATAGTTAAAGTGTCAAGGTAGCAGAGTGAAATATATTGTTAGAACTAGAAGATTTGACAGAATAGAAGATATGATGTGACAGTGGTGCTTCAATGAAAATGCCAATCCAAAATGAATCAAACCTCTAGAAAGTAAAGAAAAATTTCATGAATTTGGATCCAGGACGGCTATAAAATGAATGATTGATTGTTAAAATAGGATAAAAAAATTGAAAGGGACCATCAGCCCCAGTGTGCCTTTTTGTGGAACAAAATATGGACAATAAAAAGTTGTCGCAAGGATGATGTAATTTGTGAGTTTTTTTTATTACAGCTTTTGACACTTGACATGCAGCAGCTATTTCAAAGGATATCTACAATTATTCTGTGCAGACACACAATTACAATTATGGATAATTTCAAAATAACTAACAAGAATATCTAAAAATCTAATTGGTAGAGCAGATTGGATATGCTCCTGAGCTGAGTCAAATCATAGCTCCACCAAATCATGGCCATCCAATTTACATTGGGATTTGGTCAAGCAGCAATTTTTTGTTTGCAACTATTTTTGAAAGTTGTGTAAAATGTTTTAAAAATAACTAAATGTTGTAACTTGTAACTTTTTTTAAATTTGTAATAAATACATTTATGTTACATGTCATTACTGAGAACTAACAACAACAAAAACATTTCTTGCAACTTGTAAAAAATAGCAATCAAAGCTAGCTCCTGGTGCATAGCAGATAAAATTTGGTAATTCAAATTATGCACAACTATTTCGCATTTAAACACTTCTTTGCATGTCATGTCTACATCCAACATATAAACTAAATGGTTTTGATAAGAATGTTTATTAGTAGTTTTTTTCTTTTGAAAAATATATAACCCTCACTTCAATACCAATTCAAGAGAATCAATAGGGCATTAATATTATATATATATATAGGCAAATTATCAGATGATGCCTGACCTCAAAATAATCATTTGACACCCTTAATCATATCCATTGACCAAATCAAAGCTATTTTCAAGAAAACAAAAAATCAAATACACATGTCACACACGATCATGATTTTTCCACTCCAACGTCTGTCACTGCCACCCTCCCCCCACATACATACGAGTTCCTTCCCCCTTCTCTTTCATTCACTGCCACCCTACCTATGCATCTATTTGCTTACCAACCACGTGCCTTTCACTGAATTGTGGAAAGGGATCTTCTATCTTACCCGCACCCCCCTGGCCACAATATCAACAAGCAGGTGATGATGATGACCTGAGTGTGGCCTAGGTAGTCCTTTGAATCATTATAAGGATATTTTGTTTTGCTTCCCATTCACCGTGACAGATGAGAACCATGTCAAGTCTGGAAAGAATGGGATTCTTTTGCATGCTGCACCATGGGTATTTCAGATTATCAACTGAGAGCTCAGAATTGTTGATCCAGCTTGAAAAAAGGCTCACATATTTAGTGCAACATTTGATTTCCTGCAACATATTTAGTGTAAATCACAAATTTAGGTAACTACCCTTTGTTGCTACTTCTACTACAACATTTGATTTCCTCCATTGAATTATATTTGACGGTTAAAATAATATTTTTTGAGGTTAGTTCTCATATTACAACCTTTTGCTACTGTTACAACAATTGTTTTTTTTCTGACTCTCTATTTATTTGCAATGTTAGTCGGATGTTCCACTTTGAGAGGAAGTGTAAGAATAACTGATGTATTAAGTTATCTATGTATAATGGATTTAGTCCTACATTGCTAAAGTTATGTTTGTTTCTTCTATGTAGTGTCTATATATAGAGATTTTACTTGCTTATGAATGATATACAACATCCACCCCATTATACTAAGATTTTCATTGGTTGACAAGGGTGACTGTATCCCAACCATATCCTACCCAATTCCATTTTTTCATCAAAATGACCCAAATGAACCATATGGAGTATCCAATACATAACTAGACCAAATCCATGTCCAATGTTGATATGGTGCGAGTGTGGAGAGCATTTAAAAGAACCCATTTTTTATAGTTCCTTTCTCTCCTATGGTATTCAAATTTTCAGCCCTTTTCATGCTTTGTCTCATTCTCATAAACAAAATGCTTATACTTGTTGGTTCCACTAATTTTCAACTCCAGGAATACATCTACATCATACAATAAATAAGATGTTTGTACAAGTACAACAAATATAAAACCTTTGGATTGTAAGACTGGAAATGACAAGTTTACCTTTTGACACCTTTGACGATGGAAATCAAAAGATCTAAGCTGCTGATATGCAATGCAGGAAGCTACAAACAGAGAAGCTCTTGTTGCAGGGTAGTAGTGAATAACAAAGTCTCTGGCAAAGATCCATCAACCAGAAGTACTCTTTCAACAACAGCAATGAGAAGATGAATTGGAACTGTTACCTGTTGCCATACACATATATCAAAACAAGATTGACAAATATCACCTTATGCAGATTTCTAAATTATTGCTTTTACAAATGTGAGTACTGAAATTATTAAAATTTTTATTAAGGGTCATATATCCATAAATTGTAGAATGTGAAAATAACTGATTTAACCAAAAAAGAAAGGTAATGTGAAAGTGACAAAAGGGATTAGTGTGTATCTTTTTCTTTTTGAAAAAAGGTAGGATTACTTCATTAAGTAATATGGATTATCCTGAAGTATGATAAGAATTCTAGCACAGATACATAAGATTATGAGAAAAAGCTAATAAAGAAACACAGTAACCAGGTCATTAAAAAGAAATTCAGAGGACTTGATAATCCCTGGTAAATATGGGTAATTGGCTTTCAAGATGAATTCATTAAGATGCCTTCATGTGGTCCACAAAACAGCATGAAATCTCAGCAGAAGCTGCTATTTTTCCATTGACTTCTCTCCCTTTACACAGATGCTGATGTGCCACAAGCAAGTAATTATGTCCAACACTCTAATAGTCATGTTAGGAAGAAATGACCAGATGGGTGCCACAAATGGACAACACAAGAAAAAGATGATCGAGGGTCTCTTCTGCTAGGGCACATAAAGGACAATAGATTTTCATCTCCAGTCCATTTCTTCACGTATATTTATATCAGCATTTTTTATTTACAGACCAGCCAAACAAAGAGTTTCACCTGAGGGAGGCTTGCAGGTTCCTACCATGTTGGACTATTTCACTGTTCTCCAAATAACGTCAAGAGGAAAAAACTTCTTCAAACTGTAAAAACACCATTCTTTTTCTTGATGCACACAAATCTACCGATTCATAATTTATCAGTATTTGGAATCCCCGATTGCATAGCAAAGTGACCGGAATACATTGAACGTCAATTTCTATGGAATGAGGCAATAAAGCAAATATGGCATGTTTCCATGTGGTTGCATGAAACAAAGTGTATTGGCCAAAATTTCATCTGGGAACATCTACTCCATGATTTTGGCTTTACAGAGCAAATGGGTTTTGTGGATAGGTAAATCAAGAGACAATGCCTTGAGCTTGTAGGTGGACATCATAAAAGAGAAATGGTACCATGGTGTTTTTGATGGGAAGGTTGACACTCAAGTGAGAGAATTCTTACCATTTGGAAAGAGACTTTAGAAGCAAAGGTGGTTAGTTGTGACATTAGATTGGTGATAGGTGATATGAAATGAGTTGAGTTTTTGGTGGGATGTATGAGTTGGTGATTGCCTTTGTATCAGCATTAGTATACATTGCCTCTACCACCCAAGTGAACATAAGTGTTATGAGAGAGGCACAAGGATTGTGTGAGATGTTTATTTTAGAATGAACCTTACAATTCAAAATTCATTATGTGAGGCTTGGTTCTTATTCACCCATTGTTTCTACATTATTTTAATTCACAAACATTACAAAAGGAATAATGAGGCAGGTTCTTTTTTGTAAAATCACTCTACAAATTCTGAATTTTGAGGGGATCAATACATCTAAAATGGCAGAACCCCCACCAAAGTTCTATTCTTTGCTTGATAGCAATTGCAGGCATCATCCTGCATCCCTATGGAATTAGCACTGCAGAGGGGTGCCGACCTAGCTGATGAATGTCAATTTTGTTACAATTAGGTAGAGATCTATTGACATCTCGCTTCTTTGTGTACCCAACTATTGTCCACAGGTGGGACAACTTGATATAGGCACTAGCAATGAACTGAACATCATGATGTTCTAGGAAATTTGGATTGCAAAAATAAGTATGGACAATATCAACTAGAAGGTGTGGCTCACAACCCCATATGTTGTTCGATAGTGCACTGGTTTGTTCATGAATGGAAAATAAATTGTTGGATAAAGTAATTGGAAACTTACAGAGATTAGTGATGCTTTCAGTAAGAAGAGAGACATAATGAGTGAAAGGGAAGCTCGATGTATTGTCGTGCTATGTTATTAGCGAAAAACTGAAAACGAGAGGTCAAAAGCAGAGAGAGAAAATGCGATTGGGGATGTTCGTCTGCGTAGGCTGCATGCAGGATTGATACCTGAAGGAGAGGGACTGTGTGTTGCAGCTTCGAAACGCTTGAAAGCGCTCGTCGGCCCAGAAAAGGGATCATTCCACCCACTTTCCTTAACTTCTTGGGTGTCTAGATTCCCCCTTCACCACCTTCCGAGATCATGCCCCCCTAAAGTATATCCTTGTCTTCTCTCCTTCACAACCGCATCGTCGTACACAATCATCGCTCGCAGCCGAATCGAAATCATCCTTCAACCAAAGGAAAACATCACTACACATACCATTCTTGTCCCCTCACCCCCCGCCACTTTGTCCTCTACCTCCTCCTACCACACGAGGACTTCGTCCTCCCCTCCAACAATAAGGGCGCGATCCCATCCAATGGTAAGAGGGTGAAAGGCACGGAAACAGGAAGCGCACCGATCGATCGAGGCAACAGATTCCTTCGCATCGCTTCTGAGATCCGCAGCAAACAGGAACGAGATTCACGACCACTGCCATCGCAGCCGCCGCCGCCACCCGTCAACGGAGAAAGAAGAGCTACCTTCGATAGGGAGGCCTCCTTCGGCCGTGTGGAGTTGGATTTAGGGTTCGGTTTAAGGTTTATAATACGATTTTTTCGTTTATCATACGGTTTCTGATGATTTTTTATTTAAAAAAATGTATAAAAGTGACATGCAACTGTGAGGTAAATTTATAATATTGTAATAAAATTATTTTTTATAATATTATAATATTTTTTATGATATCTATTTTTTTCATTATAATAATTTTCGCAACCTTATAAAAATGACAACACCAATGTTATAAAAAATTATACACTTTTTTATAACGTTACAATTTTTATAAAAAAATTTAAATTTTTTTATAACATTGTAACACTTTTTTAAATATTAAAAAATGTAAATTTTCTTTCTTATCCGATATTAACAACTATCTTATAACAATCACTTTTTTACAATGTTAAAACGTACATAAAGAAGTTTTTGCTCATTTTTTACAACATTATTGTTTTGTTACTTTTTTTAAGAACTTTTTATATTTTTTACAATATCATAACAAACTTTATACAATTATAAAAAATGACAGACTTTTTTTTCTTTTTAACATTTGATGTCAACAAATTTTTTTTATAACATTACATAAAATTGATACTTCTTTGTTACAACGAAAATAACATGTTTTACAATGTTACATCATTTTTGAATAACGTTGTATCATTTTTTACAATATTACAAAAAAATTTATAATCTTACAAAAAATGTCAAATTTGTTACCAACGTTAACAACAATTTTTATAATGTCTTAAATTTTTTTAAGAATGTTACAAAAAATTTTACACTTTTTTATTATAACGAGAACATTTTTTATAATATTACAATATTTTTTTAAAATGATAGACTCTTTTTTCCTTCCAACCATTGATGTCAAAAATTATTTTTTTACAATATTACAAAAAATTATATATTTCTTTATTACAAAGAAAATAGATTTTTTTACAATGTTACAATATTTTTTAATAATGTTGTATATTTTTTACAATATTACAATAATTCTTATAATGTTATAAAAAATGTCATATTCAACTGTGCCTAACCAGAAACCCTAACCAGAAGTTAATAAAATTGATGAAGACAATGATGAGCAGTTAGTTGCTAAGTCTCCACATCCATACATCCATTGGAACAGGATGATAACATTCGTGCAAATATTCTGTTACTAAATGAAGGCACATTTTAGTTTGGAGGAATATGGTTTGAATCCAATTGCAATATGGTCTGAATCACTGCATCAAAGAAAAATCAAGGAAAAAAGAAAAACAAAAAGAAGGAAAAAATTATAGTGGAGAAGGAGGTTTCTCATGAAAAGTGTGTGCTGGAATGATGTGGATAATGATGGTAACAACAATAAAGAAGTATCTGATAAAGAGAAGGAAAGGTTGGCTCAAACAAACAAAGGCATTGAAGATAACCGTATTGAAGATCCTATATCTCCAAGTTTGTTTATCCTGGTTGAGGAAATTCTGTGCAGACAATTTTTTGCACTACATAGAAGAAATGATTATATTCCGTTTAAGGAAAATAGTAGGCATTGGATTATTTCTCATTTGCTTTATGTGGATGACACAATCCTTTTTCTTAATGGTAGACAGTCAATGCTAAAGATGGTAACAGATTTGCTTGTAAAATATCAGGAAGCTACGTGGTAGAAAATTAACTATGCTAAAAGCTTTTTCTTGGTTTCCAAAAGAAGCTCCAAGAACAGAATTGATTTTATTTAAAATACTTTTGGTTGTGACAAAGGAAATTGACCTTTTCATTATTTAGGTTTTCCTATTTTTAAACCTAAAATCAAGTATTTTGAATTTTTCATTAACAAAATAAACATCAAGTTAGTTGGCTGGAAGAAAAAACTTCTCACCTATGGTGGACATATGTTGCTAATTAAGCATGTTTTGAGTAGTATTCCTATACATGTTTTAAGCTCAATTAAATTGTCAGTTGGGATTCTGGATCAATGGGTCAATAGGAAAATTGTTTTTTCTCCTATTGATGAAGGGGGGTTGGGAATTCGGAATGTCCAGGATCTAATGCCTACTCTTCGCATGAAATTAGTTTGGAGAATTTTAACTGGTGGAACCATTCTGTCTGAGGGTTTTTAGGCGATTTATGGTCCTATATGGTTAGCTGTAAATGAAGAAGGAACAAATTATTGGTTAGAGTTGGTTTGTACTTGGAACAAATTCAAACATAATATAGCTTGGAATGGCACTATTCTTGTTTGGACTCCTAATGGAAATTGTTTATTTCAAGTTAAATCAGCCTAGAATAATATTAGAGAGCATAACACCATTAAACCTTTCTTTAAAGCTATTTGGAGAAATTTTCTTCCTACGAAAATTTCCTTCTTCTTATGGAGATTGTTCCATAACGCATTACCTTTTAATTCTGTTCGAAGTAGCAGAGGTTATGCTATGGCTTCTTGTTGTGTCTGTTGTATTAATACGCATCAAGAAGAAACTGTTAGACATTTCTTTTTTGAGAGTGAGATCATGGTTGATATCAGTAATTGGTATTTCCAGTTATTAAATCTCAACTTAAACTTTCAACATTGGAAGAGATGAACTTGGAAACATCTTTTTGTTAGTAGAAAAGCTGAAAGGCCTTTCATTAAATATCTGGTTGCTGTGATTTTTTGAGAAACTTGGAAATTTCGATGCTCGATTATCTTTGGTACAGTTTCTTTTGATATTACTGGCATTATTGTGAAATTAAAGATAAATATTTGGGATTATAGTAAATTACATGGTTTTCTAGAAGAGATTAAAAGGCCTTTGTTGTTATTTCGGCGAGGTTAAGGATATTTCATCCTTTTCTGTTCACACAAGATATAATTTCCAATTTGAAAGCTCCAACAAGTTGATGCAATTACAATATTAATTTTTTCATCATATTTGGAATAGTTTCCTAGGTGTTTATTATTACTTTACAGAGGATTTCCTTGACATGGTCATACATTGGCTTGCTAATAAACTATTGGCAGTTTTTGGGAGGTCCATTTTTGTTAATGGGCCTCCAACAGGTCGGTGCATTTATTATTATTACTATTTGGTATTTTTATAGGAAGAGAAATTGTGGGGCTTTTTCACTTTATAGGACTCAATACCACAAGGTGGTTATTAAAGATGATAAGAAAAGAAAAGATTGGCATCTACAATGAATGAACAGGAGCATGAAGAGGATTTTTGGAAAATGAAGAAACGTGGATTCTGCAAGTCCATCAGGTTTCTCTAGAAATACAACGAACGATCCATTGTGGTTTATTTTTACTGCAACAAGCGTCCGTTGTGGTTTTAGTACCACAACGTAAACTCGTTGTGGTTCAGTACCACAACGAGAACTCGTGTTCCCGTTGTGGTTTGTTTTTAGGTTGATTTTTTATGGATACACAGTTTGAGGTTCCCTTAAGCACTACTGGATAATATTTTTGGAGCACACGTGTCATTGAGTGGGACCTTAATGCTGAGCTAGTGTTACAAGGGAAGGTCGGTACCATGGTGGAGCTTAGCTGGATTGCTGATGGGGCTGCTAACGTTTTGGCTAACATGGCAAACACATGGTGGACATGTGGCAGGTGTCTTCTCTCTCTTTCTTTCTTTTTTGTTTTTGGGTTGGTCATCTCAAAGGTAGATCCTTTTCACATTTTGTTTTGAACTCTTTTTATGGGGGTTGGTTGGGCCCCATACCTTTTGTATACCACACTTTTTGTAGGCTACCTCATGAATGAAATAGTAGGGTTATTAAAAAAAAAAACTCAACTCTAAATCTCTAAACTTTTTAAGGCCAACGAGACTACCAAGGTCTAGAAATAATAAGTAAAAGTAAATAACTAACGAAAAACCTAAAAGATAAGGCCGTTGAACCTAAGAGTAATTGAAGCTAATTATGATCCTCTACCACATTTGTCCAAGGTCTCGTTTGAGGTTGGTTTCAATTAACTTTTAAACAACTCTCAATGTAATTATTACTATATAGATTTTAATGTATAAATTTCTATTACTTTAATTACTATGCATTCCAACTTCATTCATGAATCTAGCTTCAACTCTATCTAACTCCTAAATTTGTTAGAGTTCTCCTCCAATGGCTCCCTCCTTAGCTTTAACTCTAGCAGATGATTAGAGGAGGTGCAATTCCTCCCTCTACCTACAAAAGTAGAAGACCACAACCATGTAAGAGAAAAAATATTAGAGAATATCAAGATGTTAGTCTTGCGAAGATAATATCATTTTAATAAGAAAATTTACAAATAAATAAAAATAACATATTATTTTTAAAAAAATTCACGAATTATTATGGGTGAATGTAGTTCTAAATATCTATAGTAATCTATTTAAAGTTAAAACGTAAAAATATTATAATATTGTAAAAAATAATATTTTTGTTATAACAAAAAATGTATGCTTTCTTACAACTTTGTAAAAAAATGTTGAAATCATAAAAAAATTCTTATTGTAATAAAGAAGTATATACTTTTTTGTAAAGTTGTAATTGCCCTAACGTTAGTGTAGGTTTAGGGTTTAGGGGTAAGGGGTTAGGGTTTAGGGGTTAGGGGTTAGGCTTTAGGGTGAGGGTTTAGGGTTTAGGGTTAGGGTTTAGGGGTTAGGGGTTAGGGTTTAGGGTTTAGGGTTTAGGGTTAGGGTTTAAGGCTTAGGGTTTAGGGTTTAGGGTTTTAAGGTCTACGGTTTAGGGTTTAGGGTTTAGGGTTTAGGGTCTAGGGTTAAGGGTTTAGGGTTTAGGGTTTAGGGTTTAGGGTTAGGGTTTAGGGTTGGGGTTTAGGGTTCAGGGTTTGGGGTTTAGGGTTTAGGGTTTAGGGTTTAGGGTTTAGGGTTAGGGGTTAGGGGTTAGGGGTTTGGGGTTAGGGTTTAGGGTTTAGGGTTTAGGGTTTAGGGATTAGGGGTTAGGGGTTAGGGGTTAGGGGTAAGG
>JAMKPZ010015641.1:0-21562 GCA_024699675.1 Amphibolis antarctica | reverse complement strand
CAGAGGGTTCAGATTGCCCACGATTTGGGCGACGCTCTGAATTACATACACAACTTCACAACGCCGCCGTTTGTGCACAAGAATCTGAAGAGTAGCAACGTTCTTCTTGACGCCGACCTTCGTGTGAAGCTGACCAACTTCGGCCTTGCAAGGGCCGTCGCCGACGACGGAGCGACGCCGGTGCAGACACGGCATGTTGTTGGCACTCAGGTATGGATGCGACGATTGTCAAATTCTAAACCGAACTGATCACCACCAACATGGACGGGCTATTGATGCAGGGCTACTTGCCACCGGAGTACCTCAAGCATGGTCTCATCACCGCCAAGATCGACGTGTTCGCCTTCGGGGTGGTGCTGCTGGAGCTGCTTTCCGGGAAAGAGGCCATCTTCTCCGAAGGCGGTCGGGAGGACGTTCTACTGTCTTCCACTGCCAGGGAAGTGATGGCCGGAGAAGACGCAAGGGACAAGCTGAAGAATCTCATGGATCCCGGCTTGGGTGAGGACTGCTCCATGGACTCGGTGTTCGGCATGGCGCAGCTGGCCCTACGATGCGTGACACCAGATCCTGTGATCAGACCGACAATGGCGGAGGTGTTTGTGGTGTTGTCGGCGCTTCAGTCGTCCGCATAAAATCATTCACATGTGAGACAAAATTTCTTTAAATCGCCTTTGACAATTTCTATCAATAAAATGCGTCGATTTTCCTTGTAGAATTTGTATCGCAAAATTCATATTTAAAATCTGTGTACACGTATAATTGGATTGAAATAAGTTGTTAAAAATTGAATGAAATAAAATTAAATTTAATGAAAGCATATTTATGTACTTTTTATAACTAAGAAAAATTAGAAATCTCAGTATTTATGTAAATATCAAAATAGTGAATTAACCTTTTATTCTAAAAATAGTGAAAATTTAATTTGTTGGGAAATTAAAAAATCTCTTATAAATGGATACACTTTCAATGAAAGACTTCATTCTATAGAATTTATTTGGCAGAATTCATATTTTAGGTATATTTGTAAACGTGAAATTAGATAAAAATAAATTATCGATAATTTATCTTTTGTTCAAAATTAAATTAAATTTAATACAATGCATCTCTTAAAATTGAATAAAATTAAAAATTTCTACATTTTACATGCATCGAAATAAATTGATTTGAACTTTTATTTTAAAAAATAGCAAAAAATTAATTTATTTGGAAATTAAAAATCTCTTATAAATGAAATATACTTTCGATAAAAGGTTAAAGTACATAATTTTGGAATGAAGTAGTTCACATAAAAATTGGCTTGATAAAGTCAAGTAGAGAACATTGAGAAAATAGGAAAAAACAAAATCGGACGTTCATACAACATTTACAAAATATGAACATTCAGATTTTGATCAATATGAACAAAAAAATCGGATCGATGAACATATTCAAATCATACGTTTCAGAACTTGATTTTACTTGAACTTTGAAACTCTTCTATAATTTACCATGAAGATATTTTTCTTGGCAAGCATTGCAGCAGGGTATTTTCTTGTTATCAAATATCAACCACACCTACAAAAATTCCAAAATGAAAAGCTCTTCAAATAATCATTGGCTCCATGAGTTGAAATAAAAATTGTATTGTACTTACCATAATTTAACATCAATCTCTGATTTGAGGACTATTGAATATTATACGACTGGGTGATGCCAACAAATTTTATGAATACGTAAAATATGTTGATATTCAATTCCATTGTGGAGGAAAAAATATTGCATTCACAAAAGCAATAACATCAGCAAAAAATTGTTGAAAAATGAAGACAGAGTTATCAATACCAAATGAGTGAATTTTGTTAACTTTGATTGGGTTAAAATCCTAAATCAATAAGCATTTTCCTTCTTCCTTGAGCAAGTAATAAATCAAAACCTAAACCCTAACACAAAAATGCATCTTACTACCATATAATAAGGCTCCACGTTTTCCTTCTTCCTTGGAATATACAAGACCCCCTCATTAATGAAAGGAAAAACAAGAAGCTGAAAACAAACTTACAGCTGAGTTTTTGCATTATCGATTTTGCAAAGGTTCAAGAACACCGATGGAAGCACGAAAAGCTTACCAACTCCTGCATTTTTACATAACCTAGCAGAATATGTGATAATTTTCCTTTCATTTTATTTCATCATGTAGCAGACCGCTCATTGTTGTTTGTCAAGACAGTAATCTGTTTGCCACCAACTTGTTGTGTATCTATTTGTGCATTGTTGGTCTTGTGTGACAACTCATTGCAGTGAATGATATGCAACACTGGCCTTTCTTGTTTAAACATCCTGACAAGCAAATGAAACATCCTGACAAACATCAGATCTAAAATTTAACATGAGGTAGTCTGTCCAACTTAGTTGAGACATTTTCCATATGAAATATCGGCATCCATCCCCAATAAATAAATAGATGTGAATGAGCAGCTAGCATCTGCAATATGTATGCTACCTTGCTATATTTAGTAGTTTTAGAGACTTACGGATGCTTGCAAAGAAGTGGACATTTGATTGTTACAGCATATTTACATGTGGATATTTCCTTGATAGAACTGATCATTACTGGGGACTCTGAACAGACAAATCGAACCTGTCGATAAGATAGGAAAATTAATTTTAAAAGAAAATAACCACATGAGAGAAGATAAAATAGTTTGGAATTTCCAATCTTCCTAACCTCAGTTTCTCGTGTTTGATTTGTTAGATCACAAAGTGTCCCATTTGTATAGATATGAGCATGATACCTGTTAGCAATTCATAAAGATGGTAACTAATCAATAAATGAGATGTCTAGAAAAATTGTCAAATTTATAGTTTAGTATACCGTTGGGAGGCATCTTTGGAGCTTGGATCTTTAAGTGTCGAAATGTCAGTGTGATTCTCATGGAAAGCAGCTGTGGCTACAGGATCAAATTCTCCCAAAATAAATTCTTGAATGACCTGCCACAGTGGTGAAAGCAAAGTTTTTTTCAATGAGAGAACATCCGATCCTCATCATTGTTGTACAACAGATACTTGGAACTGTGCTGAACAATATTAATTACCATTAAAAAGAAACACACTGCCAATAAGTAATAGCAGCTTTGTTACTTAATTTATGCGATATTCAAAACACTAACAGAGGAGAGACCAAAAAACATGTGTAAAAGCCTAAACTCATCTTGAGATTAGTAAGATTCTGGTTCATAATTGATATTTATTTATTTGATCAGCAGTATAAGCTATTGTTTTCAATTACAAAAAAAAGACGACAAGACAAAATAGTGATGAATTGAGCAATCTGTGGTCCTGAAGTCATGCAACACTCCAAAAAGGCATAATAACTTTAGGAACCTTCGTTTTCTGTATAATATATAAATAAAGAAACATATTGAGCAGGCATTGTAAGGATGTGGAAGAATAAACATACACAGAAACAAACATAGCAGACAAATAGCAGAGAGAGGATCAAAATTAGGATTACTATTGTAAGTCATAAGGGCTGATGTCAAAGCCTGACAGATCCACAAAATAAGTAAAACTTTTTCAGAGTTCATTTCAGTTTCTCTTTTAGAATTGAAGAAACGTAATCATTCATCTCTTTTTTGATATAATAATGCAACAGACTTTCCGTAGTGATAAATTGCGCTGGATTCCATCATTCAAGGAAATAACAAAGGAGTCAAATGTTGTAGTGACACCACCAGGTAAATTTTCTAGATGACCATAAAAGCATGGTAAAACCTTTACTCAAAGTAAATAAGCATCGATCCTTAACCTAAAGATCTTAAAATTCACCAATTTCTTGTTAAAATTGAACCATTTTCTAAAATGAGAAAATAATAGCAAATATAACTCAGATTAGGTTGAGCTTTATACATAGTAGAATACATGTTATTAAGTTGAAAGGTGATGTCAAGGACTCACCTCCCCTTAAATGCCTGAGGTGAGAAGTGAGAGGTGAGGCAATACCTAATTAAGGCAGGTAATGGTTTATGAACTTCAAACTTTAAAGAAATAAATAAAGAAACTAGGGTTTAGGTGAGATGAGGTCAAGGACACACCACCCCTTAAATGCTTGAGGTCAGAAGGGAGAGGTGAGGCAATGCCCTAACTAAGGAGGGTAATGGTTTATAAAATTCAAACTTTAAAGAAATAAATAATGAAACTAAACATCCAAATAATCTGATACATTGATAATTAATTAATTAAAAATAAATATGCAAACATAATAATAATTAATGATAAACCAATGACATAAAGATAATAAGAAATGTATGTCAAACAAATATCAAATAAATTTAAGGTTTACTTAGTAATCGGTGCTAATATAAGAATGTTAAATTTCAGAAATAAGTTCATAAAAAATTAAAGTCTAAATGCACAAGTAGAGTAGCCTATGCAAGACAGAGTCCAAATAAAATGATAGTGATATAGATAAAGGAATAAAGCATCATCATCAAGCACATCTTCATTGTGGCTTCCATGTGACAAGCAATTAAGGTGGTGTTTGACACAACAAATGCATACACCTTATTGAAGACAATTTCCTCAACTTGTCCTTAGGTCAACTCACTTCACTTGCTCACCTAAGGTGACCAAGTGGTTTGTCATAATAACTATGGTAGGATTGTATCATAGAGTAACTAATTATATAATTATCTTTTAATTTTAAAATAGAATACTTTAAAATAGGTGGCAGGCTGGCAGCACTAGGAAAAATTCTTGGCCACAGAACAGCTTTTATGAATAAAAAATCACCAAAAAAGTATAATCCAATTTCATGTATGAATTACACACCTAACTTACGATAACATTGCAAATATCATCTCCAAAAATAAGAAGTGATTATGAGCCTACCTTTTCTTCTTCCAAATGGACTTGTCGCATCCTCTTATGATAGCAAAATTCATAAGTCCACCAACCTTCATGCTGCAAATATGCAAGGTTTTGTGAAAGAAAATAACTCAAATATACTCAAAAGATGTAGGTAGGACAATTGAGTATGATAATAACCTAATAGTAATCAAAAATAATAAAGTAAATAATAATCTAAAAGTCTCACTCTAAATAGGCATCTATCTTTGAGCACATCAATAAGGTCATCTGGTGTCTCCCCTTTAATTCCTTGATCAGTCCCCACAATTATGTTGCTTGTGTTAGATTGATCAACAGGTTTGACACTCTTTGTTTCTTCGGTAATAGGCAAGAAGCACAGATATGTCTTCCCTTCACGATTAGACATTGTCATTGTTTCCAGTTCAGTATTCTGCTGTAAGTTCCAAACAAACATTTTCAGTACTCCTTGCTTATTAACACATGGTTGTAAAGTAGGTTCAGAAGATTCTATGATATTTGCAATCTAGAACAACCAATACCATGAAATTTTGCATGTCATAGACTAAGATGGCACTGCAAAATACGTAGTATATACAGAAGAATGGAGATAAAAACTTGATTATTGTATGAATGTATAGGGAAATGGTTTATTGACTTACCGGATGAAAGGGAAAATCCATGGAATGAAACTCAATCTTAAACTTGGGTTCACGAGAACTGCGACCAAATGAGACACCTGCTAATGACAGACCAACCAACGATTTAGAATGTTATATATTGAGAAACATCCAAATCAACAATAAAACCACATCTACAATCGTACCGCAAGAGACACGATTTCTAAAAGAATTATATCGAACGTCTTCGGGAACAGAAACCACGGTAAATTTGATCATATCACTTGGCAACCAACCAGAATCACAATTCGGCACTAGATTCAGCGGAAGATCAAAAAGGAGATCTCCCCCCCCCAAAAAAAGAAAAATTCAAAATTTTCCACCACAACCCAATAAGCCTAAACCCTAAATCACCGAAACGAGTGAAATTCCACTAGATCACACTCAGAGGAAGACGAAACCCGCCAAGGAAAAATGCAAACGCACCCATGCTGGCCGAGAAGACTCTGTCGGCCGAAAGGGGAGCGAGGAAGAAGGCAATGGCGCATGACATGAAGAAGAGAAACCATCTTCCCCCGCCGGAATCCATTGGGTTCCCGCGATTTCGACGCTTCCGAAATCAACTCACTGCTTCTGCGCGGAACGTTGAGCACCGGCAACCTAGCCGTGACCAGAAAGATCCGAGAGTCCGGCTATTATTCGGATATCGGGTAAGAACGGCACCCATCCTGGTGTCGCATAAGAATGGCTATTATTCGGATACCCGATACCGTATTGTTTTTTTTTTGCCGTGTTTGGTAGAAATTGAAGTGAAACAAACACTTGTCACGATCTTTTCGCTGTTAGATGAGATATGTTGTAAAATATAAAAAAATAATCTTAAGAATTATAATTTTTAACATTAAAATATATTTTTTAATATTAATATAATTAAATTTTATAATAAAAAAATTACATTTAAAAACTCTCACGTCACGATGTTAAGAGTAATTTTTAGTTACGAAAAACATGTACTGACATGTGAATGCAAGTAGAATTCTTATTTTATAAATATTCTTTATTTTAATATTTTAAATATAATTTCATATTTTTTATATGATCACAAGTTTAATATTGGTTAAGGGAAGTTGGGTAAAACGCATGAGAGAATATGTTACGAGGAAATTTTCATTAAATATAAGAATTTTCTCAACCTAACAAATGAGAAATAATAAAAAATATTTATACTTATAATGGAACATTTTAAAATTCTTTCAAAATCACAAACACCTAAAAATTTAATTATTTTAAAAAAAATTTATTTTTCAAGATTTCTAAAAGATACAAACCTCCTTTTAGACATGCTTTCAAGTGGATCATCTATAACATTATAAGGTTATTTTTCAAGAAATCTAACCATGAAGACATCAGATATAAAGAAATATTACTATTGAAATTCTTGTTTTTCACTTATAAATATATAAATGAAGTTATAAAAAAATATAGTTCAAAAATAAAATAGGTGAAAAATCAAAAATAAATAGAAAAAAATTTAAAAATAAAAGGAAGAGAGAAAAAATAAAAAGCTAATTGTCATTTTTATTTATTTTATCATGTTTACCGTAACGCACTAATATACATATATATCTAAAATTGATTAAAATAATTTATTAAATTTCAGAATATATCTAAAATGGTTTACCAATCCAACGTTTATTTTTTTTCAAATTTTAAATCAAATTATGATTTGATGCATTTTATACTACTTTAAACAAGGATCAACTAACATTTGATTTAATTAATTACTAAAGTAATTTCATAAACATTAGTCAAATCCTCCGATTTTTAAGAAACTCAACATTTATTTTTTTTTCAAATTTTAAATTAAATTATAATCCGATACATTTTATACTACTTTAAACAAGTATCAACTAACATTTGATTTAATCAATTACTAATGTAATTTCAAAAGTATTAGTTACATCCTCGGATTTGTAAGAAACACAACGTTTATTTTCTTTTTCAAATTTTAAATCAAATTACGATCCGATTCATTTTACCGTTCACAGATCCAATATGGTTTCAATGATCTGAGTCGAGACTTATGATAAGCAGGTGGATGAGTGGTTGGAGCGAAGATTTGATGGGTATCTACGAGTGCATCGTCATCTGACACCGAGGCGTGAGAACAACGCGAAGGTATAAAGTTTGGAAAAGGGGGTAGAGCAGTGGTGGGAGTAGACCCAAAACCTTTCACCACACGGCACGGCACGGTTTGCTGCTGCTGCTCCTGTTGTTGTTGTTTAATCGTTCCGGAGAATTGGGTTTTGCCGATTGGATCGGCACCGGAAGGAGGAGGAGTTAGAAATCGAGAAGAGAACGAGATGGGGACGATCAGGAAAGCCATCCATGCTGGTTCCTGGTACACGAGCGATGGTGAGTTTGAGTTCGTTTGGTAGACATCGATATCTGGCGTTTTTCGAATTGGGTTTTCGTTTGTGCATGTTGGGTTTACGACGTTTTGCCTGTAATCTGACGCCGAGATGAGAAAGGTGGAGCCTTTGAATTAGGGGAGCGTTTGGGAGGTGGATTTCCGTGTGTTCTTGTCAAGATTATACCTTATTGCGTAATTAGGCAATGGATCTAGTTTTAGGTGGTCTGGATGAGATTACTTTCTTGGATGTGGTCGTGAAAGCGTAGCTTTTGTTTGCTTGGCATCGATTTGAGAATAGTAGTCGAGCATTAGATGGTAGATTTCTGTGTGGGTAGAAGCTCCGGTAATGATCATGGCTTAATGGGACTATTGTCGGTTATTGTCTGTCCACCCATCTGCTTGAACTCCAATATGTTTCGTCTGCATAGGAATTAGGGAGATGAGTCTAGCATTTTATGTTAGATTTATGGCGTGTAATCCTGTTGGAATGGAGGTGTGGATTCTTCTATATAACTGGGATCATTAGGTGTGCTTTGCATTTGGTGCCAAGTTTCAATTACGACATTGTTGGTTCTGTCTAACATATACTTCAAGTGCAAATATGAAAACTTCAAACATTTTTATTTGTATTCATTGCTATAGATCTATAAGTTTGCATATTTATCTGCGTAGGAGGTCTTTGTTCTAGTGCAATTTATAATCAAAGGAAACAAATTTCTGTTTTTGTTTCCTTTTTGACATTCTTTTCTTTTTCATCATCGTTATTATTTTTACTGAAGCACAAAAACTAGAAGAAGAGCTTGATGGATGGCTCAGAGCAACAGGACTGTCCAAATCTCCAACTGTAAGAGGTGTAATTGCACCGTGAGTTCGTTATACCATCCTTAAAAGAACTATCCTAGTTTTTGTCTATAGGGATTTTTTCCACATTTTATCAAGTTTCATTGATGTTTCTATGGTATCCATACCACAGGCATGCTGGCTATTCTTATTCAGGTCGATGTGCAGCATATGCATTTGGTAACATAGATCCAAAAAACATGTAAGTTATTCTATTTTGTTCTTCCCATTTTCATTTTATGTTGCTAATCTTATTGAAGCATGTTATCATTATGCTTAAATAATAAGTTCTCCAACTTCATGACTTTGAGTAATTTGTTTCAGTTCGCGTGTATTCCTTCTTGGACCTTCTCACCATTATTACACTCCAAAATGTGCTCTTACAAAAGCAACCATTTACCGCACACCCCTTGGTGACCTGCCAATTGATTTGGAAGGTATTGAATTTTGCAGTTAAAATTATTTACTTGAAGTTATACAGGATGATGCAATTCTCAACATTTTTACAATGAATTTTTTGTGGTTTACTGCCTGCAATTTTTCAATAACAAACCACACTTTAGTTGATGAAATTTCAAAGTTCAAATACATTTTAATTAGTAGTTACATTTTCTGCCAAAGTTTAAATACGCGTGTTCATTAGATGTGTAGTGGTTGATTTGCATTCTAATGATTAAGTTTTCCTTTTTCTTGTGAATTGTGCTATAATCATAAATCAAACTTCATATTCTTCATTAGATACATTCATGGTCAAACACTTCCTTCACTGATGATCGTTTATGTAAAATTGCAAATGAAACACCAAAACATAACATAATGAAAAAAATATAGTCAAGGGGAAAAAAAATTATTATTTATTTGGAACATCTTATCCAAATTCCAACTTACAATGGAAGGAAGGGCCTTACGAGTTTTGGGACGCCCTTGGTTTTTACCATCATTCAAAATAGCTACTCAAACAAATCAAGTAAAAGCAATGACATATTTGGCATGTTGTAAATTCTCCTTAATTAAGCAACTGATATATCATTTATGTTTTGGATTAGATTTTTCCAAACATCTTAATTTCCTTGCTGCTCTTCAACCTGGTCGGTCCCAAAATTTATTAACTTAATTATTTCTTGTTTTGGTTATGTTTTCAGTGAATGAGGAACTGCGTGCAACAGGAAGATTTGAACTTATGGACATTAGTGTTGATGAAGCGGAACACAGCATGGAGATGCACCTTCCTTACCTTGCCAAAGTCTTTCGTGGGTAAGGTTTCATGTCACGGTGTATTTTTTATTGAATGAAATTGATCTTTTGCTTGTTTTTTCAGTTACCATGTAAAATTTGTGCCCATTTTGGTTGGTGCCCTTAATTCACAACATGAGGCAATGTATGGACGCTTGCTTGCCAAATATCTTGATGATCCCAAAAATTTCTTTTCTGTGTCATCGGACTTCTGCCACTGGGGCTCCAGGTGCTTCTCCAATTTTCTGTTACTATACATGACCCAAGATTTTTGCTGATTCTGCAGGAGCTGATTGCATTTTGTTTCGCTTGCATGTGAAGCATGTCTTCTAACATTTCTGGAAGTATGAAATGACTTATTGCATTTGAAGCATATAATGGTTCATCAAGTCACAAGGATAACTCAATTTTAATGGGAAACATGGTTGGATAATTTGACTGTTATTTGACTTTATGGCACTGGAATATGATTGGTGAACCGTAATGATCATAAAAAATCTTCTGATTTCGTGAATTGGATCATTCCCTATATCCATCCTGTTCTTGATTAGGTGGTACACATTTGCAAAGCTTGTTTTCTTGAAGGTAAAACGAATAAAAACATGAACTACTTAATTTCTGGAGAATGACTGCACATTTGGATGCTTGTTTAAGAGCAATCTTATTTTGGTTTTGGGTGGTTGTCTTCCTTGCATGACTATAGGCTTCTATTTCTGAAGATATTTGTCCAAAACTCCAAATTTGGAAGTTACAATTTTATAATTGTGAGGTTAAATATATCCCCTTTCCCACTCCCAAACGTTTTGAGTGGAGATGAACACCTCAAACATTTGATTTTTTCTTAATGCATATACTCACAAAATTATGAGATTCCTGCTGATGAATGGATTTATCTGCATATCTTCAGTTTTGATTGATGTCAATGCAACTGTTCAGATACCTGCTGAAATACTTCAATATTACGTCAAAGTTACATCAAACCTCAGTGTCTTGCATCAATCCTTGTCCTTGATGTAGGTTTAACTACCAATACTATGACAAGAAATATGGTGTCATCCACAAGTCGATTGAGGCATTGGATCGTGCAGGCATGGACATCATAGAAACTGGAGATGCAGATGCGTTCAAGCGGTATCTTCTGCAATTTGACAACACCATCTGTGGCCGGCATCCTATCAGTGTTTTCCTACATGTGTGCACCTTCTTTCTCCCTTCTCTAGTGATTTTACAAGTTCACTTGGACTCTAACGTTAGTTAAACATTCTTATGTGGTTTGCAGATGTTGAAAAATTGCTCAGCAAAAATGTTTATAAACTTCCTGAGGTATGAGCAGTCAAGCCAATGCAAAAGCATGCGGGACAGCAGTGTAAGCTATGCATCTGCAGCAGCAAGGTCAAATTTCTGATATCAGGACCAAAGCTGAAAGTCATTGAACCATTTACTTTGAAGATCTGAACTTGTGCATTTCACTTGCCTTGAAGATCTCAAACACTTCACTTCTAAGTTAACTTATTCAGCACTTTTCAATGATAAGACCTATTCATCAGGCCTGGAATTACAGATCTGGTTATCAAGTCATTCTAGTTCTACTTTATGTAATTTTCTTCAAATTATTGTTGCATTACTGGTCTGAATAAAGCTGTGTTTTTTTAGCATGATGGTTGGTTATACCAAGGTTAAGCATTCACTTTGTTAAAATCTTCAAATATAAATGATGAGCATTTGTTTTTCCTTCTTGCTCTTGCTTTGATTTTCTTTGCGTTGACAAGCATTGGTTGGCATCTGTAACAGTCATCATTTTCTTTACAAAATACAAACACCCATCTGATAAATCGTTTGAACACTTCCAAGTGAGTTTAACCATATTATTTATGAATATTGGATTATATAGTCTCATATTAAAAATAATGTGGTGAACTAAGGCTTATATAACATTTGCGAGTCTCTTTTCATCAGTCAATTGGTTTTAACGAAATGAATTTCTATATAAGGAGGGTTTGTACCAACAGAATTAGAGAAAATTCAATTTTGTTTAATTTAGGCGTTTCTACGGATCCTCCTTGATAAAAATTCAATTACTTTATAGAATTAGACGAAATTCATTTAAAAGAAGGTTCATAATTCAATTTTAACTTCTCACTTGTGAATTGAACAAAATCTTTCTACCTCTATCACGAGACATCTTGCAACCTTTGTATCTTCTAAAAAGTTTATTTTATGAATAGTTAAATTTTGAAATTTTTTACTATTTTTTAAACAAAAAATAAATTTAATTATGTCAAATTTTGTCATATACACAAATACTGAAATTTTAAATTCTGTTCAATTCTGTAAAGTACACAAACTCCTTTACACTGAATTTAACTTCATTCAATTCGATTCTGATTAAAAAATAAATTTTAAACAATTTATTTCTGTCTAATTCTATGTACACAAATAGATTCATAATATTAACGTCTTCATATCACACATAGGATATTTATAAGGTAACTTCATGAAAAACTCACAAGTATTAGAATATGCTGGATTATATAGTCTCACATTAAAAATAATAAAACTTATGACTCATTCTTTGCGAACCAATCGATTGAATCTCATCAATGAATAAGTTGAACTTCTCTAAATAAAATCCTTTACAACTCACATGCTATTTCAGAAGAACTTCTATTGGAATTTGCATAAGATCCACATATGTATTAGCTTTGAGTCATTGCCTTCATTCATGTACCATCAGTTAGAAAGATTGAAACATTTGAAGTACTTACATGGTTGTCTTCGTTGCACAATTGACTTGTGACAAGTTGGCAGCACATTCACCAAAACTAACAATGAACGATCCAAGGTTTAAATCCTACAAATCTTAAAGATATAGATTAATTACTACAAGCTTGTACTTGTTTGGTAACTATAGTTTCATTTGTTAATAAGATTTATAAGAAATTTTTTTATATAAAATATATATTTTAACAAACGATACAATAAAAATAAAGATTTTTGTTGTAACTATCATAAAAGGAAATAGAAATAGAAGTTTTTATCTCGAGAATTGTGTTAATCTAAAAAAATGTAAACTTGAGACTCACTTAATCTATTAGCTTTACCAAACAAAGCTCACGTAGAATCACTTTTTTCCGTAAGAATTGTAATTTTTAAAGGTAAATTTTTAGAAAATAATTTAAGTTTTTTGGTTATAAATAAAAAAAATTCGAAACTATATTTTTATGTTAGAATTGCGGTCAAAATAATAATAATATTATTATCATTATTAAGAATATATTTAAAACAGTGTTGCAATATATTCAAATAATAATACTAAATAAAGAGGATCAAATAAATTTTTTTTAAAAAAGTAACATAATCTTTGAAAATAATGTTATGTAATATTCTTATTTTTGAATAAATCCAACCTGAGAGCGCACACGGTCGGAGTCCGCGTGGCTTTCACGTGAAAATAGGAAATAATTAAGTTTATGATTTATGAGATGGATAATAGTCGGTGACGTGGACCTAACGAACCGTTGACGACGTCCCCCTCCACGTCTCGCCGACACGACAGATTGTCGTTCTAGCGTGCGTCGAAAAACGTCTCGTGGGACGTTTATGTCGCGCGAAAATGAAAATTGCGCATAATACCAAATTCTCCTCCAACATCTCGTAACGTTCTGGATCCCCCACGGTACGATAGCGACCACCACGCCTAATACCGCCAAACTTTTTTTAAATATTATGAAAAAAATAAATTAAAGATAAAGAGTCTGTTATAATTTTACGTAAAATCACTACGGTCAAATGATACAGGAGTTTTTTAATATTATTTTTTTATTATAGTTTACAATTATGTAAAAATTTAAAAATATAATTTTACTATTTTACTTACTTTATTTAAATATAAAAATAAATACAAATATTATAAATATAAATAAATACAAAACATTGTTATCATGTTAGAATGACTTAAAAATTAATGTATATTTTTCTTGTTTGATAAATATAATTTCGATAATTATTTTTTTACTTTTAAAGTTAAAAAAATTTATACCAAATATAGTTTGTCAAATTACAAAAAGATAAAATATAAGGTTAAAATGATTAAGAAGTGAAAAATTTTAAAGTTCAAAATTTAAAGTTTACAGTTAAAATACATCATGTATCAACTTGGCACAATTAAAGAAAAAGACTAATTCTGTCTTTTGACGACTAAAAAACTAAAGCCTTCTGTAACGTCATACCTGTAGAAAGAATAGTTTTTTATTTAAAAAATGTTTTTTTTAAGGTTATATTTATTTATTAAAAAATTATACGATGTAAATTTTTGATGAAAAATATTAAAATTATATAATAATTATTACTATAAATAATTAAATTATATAGTAAAAAAAGAGAGATATACAGTCAATATAGTTTAAACAAATAGAGCCTAAGATAATAATAAGTTTATGGATGTTACTTATGCTATTATATATTTAATATTTTTTTGAAAAACTAAAAATTAAGATATATTAAACGTTATTTATGAAAATACACCGAAGAAGTGAGAATTGATTTTTCAATTCTCTTTTTATACAAATGCTGTAATTAAACAGAATTATATTCCTCTTGCACGATAAGGGTTGAAATTGTGACTTGCATTTGCCAGGCTTGAAAGAGAGATATCGATCTTATTTTAAAATGACTTAGGCTCGTGTGCTTATATGTCCATATCAATACAAGAATTAAAATTACAAATAAACGTAACTCTAATATAGACTATACTAGTATTGATTTTTGTCGATTACAGTTACTCCCATGTTAATTATTATAAGTTAATAAAAGTCTGTTGTTATCGTAGAAGTTCATGGATAACGCATATATGAGAAAAATTATTCTATTAATTGCACGATACAAATTCTATAGACTCCGGAAAATTGACTCAATACAAATGGATGTATTTATTTTTGATTTTATCTGAAATAAGTTTAACAAATGTAAAGAATTAAAATTAAAAATAATAAAATAAATAATATTAAAATTATATAATAAAAATTTATACAATAATAACAATATATCAATAATTACGCGAAATTGAAATAACACTTAAATAATTTAGACCGAAGACTTTTTTTTCCATTCCTGTGAGGAGCAGTTGCAGGGTCTGCTAGTTTCCATGGCAAGAAAAGTAGAAAACTCACACTGTTTGCAGCATGGAATCCACACTGCTCTCCGCCGGCGAATGGCAGCCCAACACGAACGAGTGAATAGCCGACAACACCACAAACACCTCCGCCATTGGCGGTCTGATCACAGGATCTGGTGTCAAGCATCGTAGGGCCAGCTGCGCCATGCCAAACACCGAGTCCATGGGGCAGTCCTCACCCAAGCCGGGATCCAGGAGATTCTTCAGCTTGTCCCTTACGTCTTCTCCGGCCATCACTTCCCTGGCGGTGGAAGACAGTAGAACGTCCTTCTGACCACCTTCGGAGAAGATGGCGTCTTTCCCGGAAAGCAGCTCCAGCAGCACCACCCCGAAGGCGAACACGTCGATCTTGGCCGTGACGAGACCATGGTTGAGGTACTCCGGTGGCATGTAGCCCTGCATCAATAACCCGTCCATGTTGGTGGTGATCGGCCAGGCCCGTCCGAGTGCTCAATTCAGTTTAGAATTTGACAATCGTCGCGTCCATACCTGAGTGCCAACAACATGCCGTGTCTGCACCGGCGTGGCTCCGTCGTCGGCGACGGCCCTTGCAAGGCCGAAGTTGGTTAGCTTCACGCGAAGGTCGGCGTCAAGAAGAACGTTGCCACTCTTCATATTCTTGTGCACAAACGGCGGCGTTGTGAAGTTGTGTATGTAATTCAGAGCGTCGCCCAAATCGTAGGCAATCTGAACCCTCTGCTTCCAGCTCAAACCACCAGAATTGTTCTTGTTCCCGTCGCCGTGGAGCCAGTCGGCGAGAGACCCGTTGTCGGCGAAATCGTAGACGAGGTAGGTGTCACCGTCGTGGAAGCAGTATCCCGAGAGACGGACAACGTTGGCGTGGTTGATGTGTTGGAGGGTCTTGATCTCGTTCGACACATCGCCCTTCATCCTCTTCACCGCGGCGGCGTCGCCGTTGATGGTTCCACGGTAGACGGAGCCACCGATTCTGTTCGATTCGTCGAACCCACCGGTTGCCTTTCGAAGGTCCCCGTACTTGTATACCGACAACGATCCAATCACTTCCCCTGCAGTGGAGGATAACAACGCTTCGGAAGACTGAGAGTCTTTTCCCGGTAGCGGATTGTCGTCCACGGTAGAAATCGAGTCATTGCTAGGCTTCATCACCAGCAACGTCTCCCGACGCCGGCGTCTGAAAAAGCAGAGGTAGAAGATGGCGATGCCACAGAGACAGATGAAGCACGCGGCAATCACAACTCCAACGATTACCCATTTATTGTCAGACCCATCTTCCCCCGCAGGGGCCTCCGGTGACTGCGGTGGTGGTGACGGCTGCACGGTAGTATTTTCGGCAACCATATCTTTGGTTGGTGGAGTCTTGAGGGGAACCAGCACGGTGGTGAAGGGGTAAATCGTCGAATCATATTGAAGCTCATTCGCTTCCAACACGGCAGATGTATCGGCATCGAATCTTTTCGCGATGGTCGATATGGTATCGCCCCAAGTAATTAGGTAGCTCAGCAAGAACTTATAGCCTTTCGTTATCTGCTTCTGGCTAGGACACGCACATCGGAGCGGGACCTTGACGCTCGAATTGGTGATCAGCTCCCGGCTGTCTTCCTTCGGATTCTGTTTCATCATAGCCTGACAAGTAGACAACCCCTGGAGCCAGCGAGAAGGAAGAGGGCTTTCACCTAAAATCCCATGATTTATCAAGAGAGGCATGAAATTTTTAATCTTTACCTGGTAAGTGTAGTTGGCCATGGCTAAGTACGTGTCACCCTTCTTGATGATGTAGTGAGCGTCGTGCTGGTAGTACGACGGGCCGCCGGGGCTGGGGCTGTGGCAAGAGCACCGGACGGGCACAAGGACGAGCCTATCGATGGGGAAAACGAAGATGTCGGTCACGCCGTTGATGGTGGCGATTTCTGGGGGGGTGGAGTTGAGTAAGTACGCGATCTGGCTGGGTGCCTGGTAGTTGACCTGGGAGCGGAAGATGAGGTGGGCGTCGCAGGAGGTGAGAGGGCCGGTACAGTTGTAGCCGAGTGTGGAGGAGCCGTTCTTCGCGTAGCAGGCCAGCTGATCGTTGTTCTGGTATGGTTGCTGGGTTTCGGAGATGGGGAGGAGGAAGATGATGACTTGGAGGAGGACGGCCAAGGCCAGGGACATGGCTGGCGTCTCCTTCTCCATCGTCGCCGGTGGAGCGGCGGTCGCGCCGTCGGAAATGGATTTTTTCCTTGCCAAGGGATGCTTTTATTTTTTTATTTTTTACTCCTAATTTTTTAAAATATTTTTAATTTTATATAATATTTATATTTTTAATTTATTTATTTTATAATAAAATTATTATTTTCTGAATAATTTATTACCGACGAAAGAAATATGTCGGCCACTCAATGTGAACAACATGGGGTTTGTAAGAAGTTTTTCAAGAAAAAAATGTTTTTTGAATTTTTTGTTTTAAATATTATTTTAACTTTTCTTTAAAAAAATTGCGTTGAATGTGACTTTTGTCGAGACTATAACATCATTCACTTCCTTGTATTTAAATTTTCAAAAGTATTTTTATTTTTACGTAATATTTATATTTTTTAATTCAATTATTTTATTATTAAAATTATTTTTTTCATTTTCTTATCTTAAAGTGAAAATCACTTTTTTTTACTCTCAATATAAGAATGATGAACAATCTGCATGTTAATGTCAACAAACTAAACAAAAGACGAGTCAGAAAGCATCAAGGTATCTTTCAAAGGGTAGATGAAATTTTTAAAAAGGGAGAAGCTTGTGGATGGGAAAATGTTAGTATTTATATTGACGATAAATTTTTTTAAAAATTCATCTTTACTAATCAGTATAAATATATTTTTAAATTTTTTTAAAATTTTTGAATTTTCCGATAACACAGATGCGACTTTATATGGAATCAAAAGTCGCCGGCGACTTGGTCACTGGTAGCTCCGCGGTCTTCGAGTTTTAAGAAATTATTTTTTTCATTATTTACGATAAAATTGAAATGAAAAATATAAAATGCATAGAAAACCTTCGCAAACGTAAGACAAATTTTGCATAAGAAAAATTAATTAAAATTAAACGTAGTTTAATAATTACTGAGAGTTGAAGTTAAACATAATTTCGTAGATAATATTAAAATAGTATAATAAATTGTAAAATAAAAATTTATATATAGACATTTATATGATGAGGAGATAGACTCTACAGGTACCTGTAGATAATTTCTATAAGTGTCCAAATAAATTAAAAAAAATCAAAATTGTCATCGTCGCCCCAAAAAAAAACCCTTGCCAGTGGTTGATCATAGGAAAATCTATTGATGAATAAGCAACAAAATAAAAAAGTCAAGTCTTAATGGAAGTTCCTTTCCAAATTATAGAAAAATCTATTGGTGTAGGAGAAGTATCACGAGAAGTTACTTTTCAAATTACATGAAAATTCGAAGAAGTGACAAAACGAAAAAACCAATAACCAATAGGAGAGGAGGCGGGGACTATGGTTTTGGTTTTTTTTTGTTTATTTAGATGTTTATAAAGACTATTTACAGATACATGTAATATTTTTTATTATAATAATATATAAAATTAAAATTAAATAATTTTAGAATTCAATATGATTAACTTTAAAATTTTAATAAATACTTTAATAATAAAATTATAAAGTATTTTTGTAAACTAACATATTCGATATTTCCTTTATAAAAGATAATACTCATGTAAACAAGTATTTCCTATCAGGACTCAACAACACACATTTCATTGATGATAATTCAATTCTATTTTGTATTCTTTCTTATTATTTTTAAATACACAAACATCTCTCTTTTAGTCTTTATGCATAACTTTTTCTCTCTTTTTATAAATCTGTTTGACTTTCTTTTCTTGTCATGCTCATTTAGAATTGCAAAGGTGCTTGAAGTAACCTTAATTTTGAGTATCTTATTAAGAATATTCAACAATACTTTCAAATTAATTTACTTTTAGATAGAAAATCTAATTAAAGGGCGGATGTCCTTAAAAAAGTCTGTTAAAGACCTTAATCAACTCAAGTCTTATTTGTTTAATCAACTCTACTTTAATTTTAATGTTACACAAATTTTCATTTATCATTATTACTATACAGATTTTCATACATAAATTCTTATTTTACAATTTACAATGTAACTTTACCTTTGTTTAAAAAATTATTCTTAACTTTAATTTTACATAATTATCCAAAAATAGTATTATGTCTAAATTATCTTGGATAATTTTTTAAATGCAACAAATTTAAAGGCGATCTTAGAGATCTGGGATCGTTTGTTTAAAAATAAATTACTATACATTAGTGATAATTACGGTCAAGTATGTGATTTACGATAATAATAAAATAATTTTTATTATATAATATTAAAATTATTTAATAAATATATTGTGTATTCGTGTAGTATCGTTATGTATACCAAATAACGCGTATGTCTTAAAAGAATAGAAGAATTCGAATTCCTGTAAAAAAATATTTTTCACGTTCTTTCCGAGAAAAAATCTTTTTCCCTTTTTTAATAATACTATATCATAAAAATACTAAAAAATAGTCTCACTACCTTTTTCTGTAGGCAACGTGTCAAACCCACGTGCTGAAGTCACGGACGAGACGACAACACAAACCACAAAATATTATTATCTTTAACTTTTTTATACACAGCTCGAGAAACACGTTCAGGAAAAAAAGCCACTTTCAGGCGACAAACAGTGATCTTGATAAATATTGGGTAAATATTATTTTTCATACGTCAATTAAAGAATAAGGAGAGTTAATATTTGATATAATTATAGTAAATTTAAATTATATTAAATTATGTGTAATGATATAATTTAAGTATAAAATATAATTATTTAAAATATAAGAATATTAATGTGATTAAAAAATTTGATAAAAAATTATGAAAAAAGTGTATTAGAAAACATTCGTGTCATCACGACAATGTGAATGATTTTAAGAGTAGCAAATAATAATTCGTGAATAAGGTCATAAAAAAAATCAATCTTAACCTAAAAAATGTAAAAATCCGATGCAAATAAGGATATATTAAATAGAAGATTAACTATAAATCACAATTAAATTAAGAAAAAGAAGATTAATAAGAAAGCAAGAGAAACAAAATTTAGAATACATTTGTGTGTATCGGAAATTTAGGAAAATGAAAATTAGTAATTGTACAATATGGTAAATTTGAAATATAATATTTTTGTTTGAATCTTCAACTCTCTTTACGAAAACTGTTACAATCTTGTGGAAATTTTTCTTAACTCTTGTGATTTCTCTTAAATTACTTAACTTATCCCTTCTTTATTATAACAATCATCGATGTCATTCCTATGTATTGCTCATCATCTTTATTGTTGTCTAAAGTTCATTTTTAACAAAAACTCATTTTTTCCATTTTATAATGACATACATAGGTTTTTTTGTAATAACTATGATCATCAGAAAAAAGTATCTATGACGGCCATGACAATTTTTGTAATAGTTACATCACAAAAAACTTATTTTCATGTAGTGTATATATTTTGATTTACATTGGCATTTACAGACCTTTTATACGTCTACTAATCATACCTTATCCACTACGCTTCATATCTTTGATCTCAAATGGATTCTTAGGGCTTAGGTCTCAAATCTTAATTAATTTCAAAAAATATAAAGATGACGTAGAAGATGAAGGAATAAATTAAATTTTTTTCTATCTCCACGTTATTTTCTTTTCAAGAAAATTTTCTATTATAACTAATATTAGGATTGAAAGTCACAATTGTAAATCTACAATAAACCTTTGTAAGTGAAGATTCAAATCTAAAATCATAAGATTTAAAGATGTTATTGTAATTATTAAGATCTAGTTTAATGTCAACTCCAATTGGCTCCCAAAGTCATTGTCAACATTGACTATGTTTGATGTAGACTTCTTGAAACTGTGTTCTCTTTTTTTACCATGTTTATAAAATAAGAAAAAGATGTATTATTTTTTGGGTCACTCATAAGTTGTATTAAAAAATTATCATGTCATTGTAATTATAAGAATTATTTTTAGTTACGGTGGAAGCTGTAACTAAATAAAGCTATTATTATTACTAGAAACTTTTAAATTCTATCTATTTTTTAAAACTAATTAAATTTCTCTCTAAATTGATTAGGCTCTATTTATTTATAGGATAATTACTATATTTTTTTACTATACACAAAAGTATTTTATAATAAAATTTATCAAATAATTTTAATATTTTATAATAAAAAATTATATCAAAATGTTTATATTATAAATTATATAATTTTTTTAAAATATAAAGATCACTTTACCCTACTTTATCTAATTCTACAATATAAATAAACACAAATAAAAGAAATAAATAATAAAGCTGATGCAGACCGACGGGACCACGTCATCCACTGTCGACGTCAATTTGAAATCCAGGGAGCTATGTTTCT